>JBAMBO010000640.1:0-107428 GCA_037044535.1 Lordiphosa magnipectinata | reverse complement strand
ACATGGAGAATACCCCCTTAAACCAAGAACATTTTGTAACCATTTTATGAAATTTGGTTTCAAGAATGTTTTGAGGTTGACTTTAGAATTTATTAGACCCTAATTAAAATTATTTTTCTCTTATTTTAAGACTAAATTGGGTTGTACTTTAGACCATTACAAAACTTAAAGTTTGATAAAAAGTTTTTAAAATAAATGGAAATGTACTTAATATATTCCGAAACAGTCTTAAAAATCGTTCTTGATATAAGAATTTTGTACTTGAATCAAGTATTTTCGTACTTAACGTACTATTGACACAGTTTGTGAATGATTCAAGTACAAAGATTTTGGTTTTTTTTTTTCTGAGTGTAGCGCCTTATTCTTAGTGCCATCTAAGGACACAACAAATATGCTTTTTCTTCACCCCCAGATAAATATAGAGACCGCTAGCACCAACCCCTAGCGGAAATATTCTTATAAGCCAACATCTTTAACCATTTCCTCAAGCTTCTTCCAAAAAAAATTTCACTCAAACTACGCGTCGTTGTCGACGCCGATGCCTGCAGTCGCGGCCATCAACCAATTAACTGATTTTCTGTGTGTGTGTGTGTGTGTGTGCGTGAGTGTGTGTGTGTGCGTTAGCGACTCAACTCAATACAATTTCTCAGCTTGATTGAGTGAAAGAGTAAAAAAGTCTTTTGACGACGCGCTGGCTGGGAAACTGGCGCTAGACTAGTTGTCATCATTATGATCATATCCGATAATAATGATCAGTCAGCAACATCATGATCATCATGCTTGAAAACTTTGAGAGAGAGTCCAAGTCTGCTCTCAAGTCTCGGAGCCGACTACGACCACACGACAGCAAACAACGACGACACGATTCACGATGTCGGCAACGACTCAGTTCGGCTTTTGTACTGTTCGTTTGTATCTGAGTATCTGTATCTGAATCAGGTAGACATGAAGGCGTTAGTCGTTCAACAGCGCTGATCGAGTTAATACTATTTCTGCTGCTCCGGAGTGAAATGAGCGGCTATAACGAACTGGAAACCAAAGTGAAAAACTTGGCGTAACAAAAACAACACAAGAAAACAAAATACAAATACAACAACAAAAAAAAATTAAAATAAATAAATAAATACACAAAATCAAAATAAAACAAAACAAAAAAGCTTTCATCAACCTGCCCCATGCAGCAAATCCATCCGCGTGTTCAAATTGTAACAACAACAAAAGCAGAAATATTGGAAATATGTGTGTGTGTGTGTTTTGGTGTGATTGGAATGGAATGTCAACTGACAAGTTGTAAAGGGAAACCCTGAAATTCGAACGAATCTGCATATGAAACAAATCCAATTTTTTTTGTGCAAACAACAACTCAAAAATTTGTGTGTTTTATGAACTTTGGTTTTATTTGGAAAATATGCGGTCAGCAATTCGCCGAGCCCGCTGCCGAGGCTCGCACATAAAAAGAAAGTAACAAACAATGACCAAAGTATCTGTGAGATACTCTCATTGTTGAGAGTGTCATGTGCCGCGGCATTCTGACCGCAACAGCAGCAACAACACGAGCCTGGCGCCTTGAATGCGGCAATACAATTTCCATCAACAAAAACTTGATCTACTTTATCTACAACTATCGCATCAAAACAGTAGCCCAGCCAAACGCCGTTTTATCTAATATTTACACAAACGTGATTTATTTTTCTTCAACGGAAGCCTCATCAAACCGCCATAAACAGCTGTAAATTGTGCAAATATCCCAAGTGTAACCCAAAGCCGCGGCTGATAACAAACGTCATAAATTTTTCAGTGGAACAGAAAGTGTCAGGCCAGACACAGAGTGAGACATTTCGTCGCTCTGGGCAATCCATCAATATACTTGCATCAATACAAGGCTTTCAAATTAATAACTAAATACACACACACACGCACGCACACACACAGCAGAGAGATACAATATCCAAGATATCATTCAACCATAGGAAACTTTATAAGACTGAGGTGAGTGTGACGCGCGAGTTGAACCGATTTGTGGTCTCACATTTGGCATTAAGCTTATGTAAATGTGTCGAAAAAAATACCAAAAAAAAAAAAGAAAAAAAGAGACAAAATTAAATATGAACTTTTGTTGTCTGTGAGAACTGCACACAAAAAAAAAAAAAAAACTGAACCAAATGCATAATCCGAGTTACATTCGATACCAGTTGAAGTTCATTTGATATGGAGTAGACGAATGGAATGCAGGAAAATTGATATTTACACTTTAAACATAAAACCAAATGATTTACAAGTGTATAAGGAATACTTAAGAGAGGGCTGCGGGCGGGGGAGTTGGATGTGTGCAGACAGTGAAATTTTGATATAAATGGAAATATGAATATAGCTAGACTCTAAGAAAGTTGCCAAAAAGAATTTCTACTCTTTTTTAAAAAGTGCAAAAGTTTGGCTTTTGACGAGCAATCGCGGACTTATAAAGTTACTACATTAAAATTTTGTTCAAATGTTTTTAATTTTTCAACGTTTTCTTGATATAATTTCAAACTAGTTTTCGTTCATTTTATCTATGACAATTTAGAGAATTTTCGAATATTTTAAATCAAGCTTGAAAACTAAATCAATCTAAGCTCTGGTGTTGGCTTCTTTAGTGAACAAGTGAACCAAATTGAGACTAAACAAGTGAACAGTTTCTGCTTTAATTGCTCTATTTGTTCAGTTATTCACTTACTTCCGCCCTTGTTATTATTGTTTAGTTTGTCAGTTGACTTTCTAAGTGTATCAAAAGCTCTAAATCGTTTAATAAGCCAATTGTTATGCCAATTGGAAGATGATCTATGAAAATTATACTTTAAGATAAAAGTAGAACAAATATTTGAAGTACGAACGTTCTTGAAACAAAATGTATTCGTTATTGCATTTTGAAGAATTGTTCCTTATACTAAAAATTATATTAAATCTGATTTTTATTAAATATTGAGGAGTAAGAGTGAAGAGAAGGAACTAAACTGAGAGAACAAGTTCAGTTTGTGAATTTAAAATCAAAAGTTCATCTTGAATGCAAAATTTAGCACTCAGCTCAAGAATTTATATTCTAACTTCGGTACTTTTGATACCGAAATTTCCTAATTCGAATTTGAAGTAAAATTTTCATATTAAATTTTTGACAGCAGACCAAGTTTTTGCTGGCTCGAGGTCTCGTTATGTTTGCACATAGCTTTAAAACAGGAACACACCAAACCTCAAAGGAGACTAGTTGACCAAACAGCTGTTTCAAGAGTATCTCTACCAAATCATTAGCGGTCTTTGCCAGGTCCACAATCAACAACTATTGCGACTCAACAGCAAAAACAGGCGCAACGAGCAGAACTGCGCTGTCTGTGGCCTTTGTACGTGTGTGTGTCCACAGACTTACTTCTCGCTACTCCACAACTGCGTAGAGGGCTTAAGTTCGAAACATTAAAAGCGAAGCTTGTAGCTTTTACCAAAGACACCACATAAAGGGTATTTCCAAGCTGACGTGACGTTACGTTCGTACGAAAAGATCTTTTTGAAAAATATGAAAATCTTAAATTTTTAAAAATATTGTTCTATATTTGGGTAGAAATTAAGTAGTACTATAATCAGCAAAAACAATAACATCAATCGATCATACGGAGTTGAAGATATAAGCAATCATATATGCTGGCGTGACGTTACATAAAACGGAAGTGGGTTTTGACTTGTTTTAGAAAAAGGAAAAATTCTGCGAATTGGTCAAAGCTTTTTGTATAACATTTTTTTTTAGTATGATTTGAAATAATACAAGTTTATTTTCCAGGTTATCTTATTCAAATATGTTTGCCCAATTTTTTTATATTTGCATAAGTATCTGACGTGACGTTACTTGACGTTACGTTACTTCAATTTCCTCATTATATTTATGTTGTTTTTGTTATAATATAAAGCAGAAACTTACAGTTAAATGCAATCATATAGTTTCTTATGGTGTCTTGTGCATTGTTTTTAACTCTTTGTACCCTTAGAAATAGTTTAGAAATAGTTTATACCAAAAATCAATGCAATCTAAAGGCATTTTTATGACAACAAAACGAATTTATTCGTTCGAAAGTCTCGAAATTGGTTATGAATAACCCATATTGGCCCATATTAGTTCATTTTAATTATTTCCCCATGAAAAAATGATAAAAAATAGTGTTTTTAAGTACTTTTCATTTTTTGGTCTCGGTGGACTTTTCTGTGGAAATGTCAATGTCAGCTCCCAAGAACAATCGCTTTTTCTTTCACATGCGTCATCTATAATATCTATAAATCTTTGCTAGCCATAGCCCCTGGTTGCCGAACATACTCGCCAATGCACACCGAATGCTTGCCGAAGCCATGCATCACTGTGTTTTAGCAAAAGAGACAGACACATTTTCGCGCTCTCTGCTTTACAGTTACTGGTGACAAAAAGGAACTTATACTCTTGTAGAGAGTATATTAAATTTGTCCAAAAGTTTGTAACACATAGAAGACAGCATCTCAGACCACATAAAGTATATATATTCTTGATCAGCATGACAAGCTGAGTTGATATAGCCATGTCCGTGAGTCTGTACTTGCCATAAACCGATCGTTAGAATAGGCTTTAGAAAAACTGTGGACCGATAATGTTCTCTTTTGACAATTAAGACTGATTTAGTGATCTCCGACCACATAAAGTATATATATTCTTGATCAGCATGACGAGCTGAGTTAATATAGCCCATGTCCGTCCGTCCGACTGTCCATCCGTCTGTTTCTATGCTAACTCCTTCGTCAGTTTTAAAGCTACGTTAGGCAAAACTTTGCAGGAAGTCTTTAGGTACAAATATGCTGCACATTTGTCGGAATCGGCTGTATCGGATGACTATACCATATAGCTGCCATAGCAAGCATCGTTAAAAAATGAGTTTTAGTGAGAAAAACTTTCTCGTATTTCTAAGTTTTCTATGCTTTCACATAATTCCACCCAGTTTGATGAAAATCTGTCAACTATATAGTAAAGCTGCCATACAAAATATAGTTCTGAAAAAAAGTCTTAGTAGGAAAAACTTTGATTTCAATGCTATTGCGCCCAAACTTGTTACTGATCAGTTTTATATGCTACCACATAGTTCTGCCAATTTTGATCCAAATCGTTTAACTATAGCATATAGCTGCCATAGCAACTATCGTTCAAGAAAGTAGTTTTAGTAAGAAAAACTTTTTTGTTTTCAAAGCAAACGCCATCAATCCTCGTATTTATCAGTTTTTTATGCTTTTACATAATTCCACCCAGTTTAATGAAAATCGGTCAACTATATAGTATAGCTGCCATACAAAAGAAAGGCCTGAAAAAAAGTCTTAGTAGGCAAATGTTTTTTGATTTCAATGCTATTGCTCCCAAATTTGTTATTGATCAATGTTATATGCTAACACATAATTCTGCCCAGTTTGATCTGAATCGGATGACTATAGCATATAGCTGCCATAGAAACGATGGGTCGAAAAAGTTGTTCTAGTATGAAAAACTTTTTTGTTTGCAATGGTAGCGTCTTTATACTTTCCTCTTATGAATATAATCAGTTTCCACACAATTTTGGGACGAATGGTCAAAATCTGAAGAGTATATCGCTTAGCTGCCATATAAGAAACTGGCAAGCAAATGATCAAAGTTGTGGCGCCAACTATGGCTGAGTTTGGGAAAAATCTCCGCTAAGAATTTTCGACGAAAATAATTTAAATACTTCAATTATATAAATTATACAAGCTGCAATGGTATGGAAACTTTGGTCTAGCCCAAGTTAGCTTTCCTCTGTTTTTTATAAGCTGTGATGATTGATTTGGAGATACGATTAAAAAAAAATTTTTACTTTACTGGGACTTGAACTCGGTACCTCGACGACTGAACACACAGACGACGGCGCCTCGATCATATCATCTTGATATTTTTTAGCAGATGAAAGCCATTTTTATACTAAAAATATCCATATAATACTAAATATCGTGATCTTTTTTCTGTGTGCTTAGCAATTGCAACACCATTGTTTGCAGTTCAAGAAAAAACGGTTTCACCCTACTTTTGTCTACGAATGTTTGGCATTTCGATCTTTGTAGAACGAATATTGTTCTCAGCGTACCAAAACTTAACTCGTTAAGCAAATCTTTAAGATTTCAAATCACTTTTATACAGGCATGCTTCCATTTTCGTTTTCGCAAAACTTTTACGATCTCAAACCGGTTTTTGTACCAAATTTGTACTCCAAATCGCAAAGTTTTTACGAAAACGAAAATGGGAGCATGGCTGATATTTACTTTTATATGATTTATAGAAGGTCCTTATCAAATATCAACTTTCAGTTCGATATCTTAGCCGTATTTAGGGAATTGAAACAAATCAAACAAAAACTTATATATTGCCCACGTTCAAATCTGCTATGCAAGGTGCAAGGTGACTTAAATTATTGACAAGGCTAACTCTTTTAGTACTGGTTTCTCATTTTCTAATTGGTTGCTAAAAACTTAAATCTTACCCTGTAATTTTATAATTTATGTGACAGATAGCTCTGAGTAGAAGATGAAAAATGACTTTAACTTTAAAAACATTATTCGATTATTCGTATGTAACATGCAGAAGGAATATATCGATTTCATATAATATTTTCATTTATAAAATGTGAAATTTTCCTTCGGGGTCATGCTGACCACTGCTAACAAAATGTTAAATTGTTAACATTAATGTTAATGCTCTGTTAATTGACATATGTGTATGTTCTATTGAATATTAATTCCTTTGAAAAACGAATTTTTCAATGTCGAGCTGGGCCGACTTTAATTTATGCTCTCGTTTTTTATGGTAGCCGGCTGTGGTGCAGAGGTCAGAGGGTAGAGCGTGTTCCTGCCACGGAACATCTAAAAAATAAAGATTTTTCTTTGAAAACTTTTGCACATCCGGTCACCTTTACCTTGATTTTTTCCCATTCTGTCGTTAATTGAATCACCAGGGACAAAATTAAAGTATTTTTTTAAACAAAAACTGTATAGACTATATTTTTCATTCAATGGGTCGATATGCTTCACCACACCAACCTTACCACTGCGCTCTTGAGTCATTGCCCATCACATTTACTTACTCATGATCAATAAGACTAAGTTCACACACAGACAGCCTGCCTTATTTCAGAGTGTCTGTTGCTTGAAGCAATTTGCTTGCATGTATGTGTGCACACCTGTCAGAGTCATTGGCTGTGGAACAAAATCAGTTTTCTTCAAAGTTTGAATAACACAAGGCAACCTAATTTAACTTTTTTTGGTATATTGAAGGGTTGCACCAGCAAATGTATTCAAATTAATCAAGAATCACCATTCTGGATGATTTTCATTTATTGAACACGAATCTGTTTTCGGAAATGGTCCTTTAAGTCTAAATTTTGGTATTGTGAGCTTAAAGTTGCTTTAAATGCCTATTTTAGCCTTTTTTAGGGGGTTTTGTGAATGATCTAAACTCTTGCTTTGACTCACTTTGATAATGTCATATAGTACTGTTTCTTAGCTTTAAAATAAGCTGTCCCTAAAAATTCTACGATTTTTTTCAGCGATGATTTACCATTTTGAATACATGTGCTAGATGTGACTGCCCATAAGTATGCAATGGTTGTTGAAAATTATCATTAGAATTCAATACATAATACTGGCCTACTGTTGTGTTTTTACATAGCATACTTTTTGGCTGTACAAAATGTGTTCATTTTGAACACATATATACAAAATGGTATATCTTAGCTTAAAAAAATCGTTGAATTCGTTTAATATCTAAGCCAAAGAACCATACAAATAAAGAAAACATTTGTAAAGCAACAAGAATTGTGTGCTCGTGGCTGTCTAGTGCACATAAAATCATTCGCAGCCAACAACAAAACGTTCGCTCGGAGAGAAAGAGCAGAGAGAATACATATGAAGTTGTTGTAGCACTATGTTCTGTCAGAAGATATGCGTGCAACAACGAAATCATTCGCAGCTAACAATTAAACCTTCGCTTGGAGAGAAAGAGTAGAGAGAACACTTATGAAGTTGTCGTTGCCCTACGTATAGCCATAATCTAAGCGTGAAGCCAATACGCGCGGCTATATCTTTTCGAAAAATAACCTCAAAAACGCGACGAGCGCATTGGGCTTGTGCACTCTTGCTTGAGGGAAAAATCAAAGTAAAATTACGTTTTAATGTCTACGCTTTGGTTACACAATATTTACTTTGTTATTTTCTAAATTCAAGAAATTTATATATATAAACCGATCGTTAGAATAGGCTTTAGAAAAACTGTGGCCCATTAATGTTCTCTTTTGACTATTAAGACTGATTTAGTGATATATTCGAAGTAGGAAAAAGAAATAGTCAGAAAGTGAATCGCAACTGCATGTTCTTCTAAGAGACGGATATCATAATCAAGGCTGCAAAGTGTTTCGGGTTGGGTTTCTTGATACTCCCTCAAAGTATCATGAACTGAACGTTTTAATATTATACCTTACCGAACCGAACCAAATTAGTTAAACAATTGGAAAAACACGGCTTCAATATCTTATACGAGTTTCAGAAGGAGAAGAATGCAAAAGTCTTCACAGAGAAAAATATGGCGTTCCAAAATCGTTACCGAATGGTCACGTTTTTGGTCTGTTTTTTTCGTTTGTAAAACATGAAGGGTGGTCATGAAAAACGAAAAAGTGTTCATGAAAATATAATGAAAATTTGAAAGAAAATATAAATATTTTATCATTTTTATGTTTTCAGTGCTTATTAACGTTTATTTATTCCAAAGAGCATTGTAAAAAATATAGACAATGTTAAAAAATCATAAAAAAAACATAAAAAAAAAAATTAAAAAAAGAAAATTACGCCTTGACGGGGATTTGAACCCACGACCTCGGCGTTGTAACGGGGGCATTGAGTGAAGTGTGTCTCAATGCTAACTTAAGCACTTCGTTCTTGAGCGCTTAATTTTTAACTATGATTTTGTCGCTATCTCTCGCGTGAGCTTAATAGCCGAGTGGGCTAAGGTGCCGTCGTCCGTGAGTTTATTTGTGTTCAGTCTTCGAGGTCCTGAGTTCAAGTCCCCAGACAAGGTAAAGTTAAAATAAGTTTTTCAATTGTAATAAATAAAAAATCTCTATCTAAAGTTTAGAAAAGAGTGGGTTGGGGTGTGTTTATATGGATATTGGTCGTTCCTTCCTTCCTTGCAAAATGTTCTTAAAAAGAGCACAAAATGCTCTTGAAACGAGCACAAAATGTTTATAAGACAAGCCCAAAAACCGTTCATGAGTGAGAATAAAATGTTCATGGGATAGTGTGAACAAAAATGTTCATGAATTTGGAAAAAGCGGGCTTAGCAGACTACCGTCACCACCAAAATGTCATGATTTTGGTACATTTAGAACGGATATTTTTCTCCGTGCATGTTCTTTTTGCAGTCTGCTGTAGCCTCACTCCTCAATCCACAACCGAGTACATGGTACTTCGAGTCGGATATCATAATCAAGGCTGCAAATTGGTTCCGGTTCGGCTTTTTGATACTCCCACCGAGTACCATGAACGTTATAATATTAAACCTTCCCGAACCGAACCCAATTTGGTAAAAAAAAAAGTGGAAAAACACGGCTTCAATATCTTATACGTTTTCAAGAAGGAGAAGAAAGTCAAAGTCTGTATAAATTAGTTTAAAAATCAAGCCAAACATGGGTCTATTTTTATCGAATCGCTCAAATTCATCGAAAATAGTTTAAAAGAAGCTATGAACCAAGGTTTGAACTAATATTTAAGGTTCTACAAACTCAGAACCCGGTGCTCCAGCGGAAGCTTAACCTTAAAGTTGTTCTGGAACCTCTGCACCGAATTCTATGGATATACTGAAAAGTTTTCTGCCTTGATCATAATGTTGCTGTTAAAACAAAAAATGTTTTAGTTTTTGCGATACAAGCACGAACATGATCCTTCGAGCCGGATAGCTTGACGCTATATTCGTGGTCCTTTAAGCATGTTGGCCAGACGTTGAAAGAAGACTGTCGAAAGAAGAAAGTTGGGAGTTGTGGCTCACGAGCCAAGAGCTGTAGCTCATAAATCCACAGTTAAGAGCTGCGAGCCGTTTGCTGCTTCCGGTTAGAAGCTATGAACCAAGATTCGAACTAATATTTTAGGTTCTACAAACTCAGGAAGCGGTGTTTGAGCCAAAGCTTAGCCGTAAAGGTGTTCTCGAACCTTCGCACCGAATTCTAGGGAGATTCTTAAAAGTTTTCCGTCTTGATAATAATGTTTCTGTTAAAACCAAAACTGTTTTAGTTTTTGCGCCACATCCACGAACACGATCCTTCGAGCCGGATAGCTTGACGCTACATTCATGGTCCTTTAAGCATGATGGCCAGACGTTTCTGTTGAATGAAGAAAGTTGAGAGCTGTGGCTCAGGAGCTAAGAGCTGTAGCTCACCTGCTCCCAGCTCTGGACCATGTTCCTACGAGCCGGATAGCTTGACGCTACGTTCACGGTCCTTTAAGCATGATGGCCAGACGCTGCTGTTGAAAGAAGAAAGTTGGGAGCAGTGGCTCACGAGCCAAGAGCGGTAGCTCATAAATCCACAGTTAAGAGCTGCGAGCCGTTTGCTGCTTCCGATTAGAAGCTATGACCCAAGGTTCGAACTAATATTTTAGGTTCTACAAACTCAGGAAGCGGTGTTCGAGCCAAAGCTTAGCCATATAGTTGTTCTGGAACCTTCGCACCGAATTCTAGGGAGATTCTTAAAAGTTTTCCGTCTTGATAATAATGTTTCTGTTAAAACCAAAACTGTTTTAGTTTTTGCGCCACATCCACGAACACGATCCTTCGAGCCGGATAGCTTGACGCTACATTCATGGTCCTTTAAGCATGATGGCCAGACGTTTCTGTTGAATGAAGAAAGTTGAGAGCTGTGGCTCAGGAGCTAAGAGCTGTAGCTCACCTGCTCCCAGCTCTGGACCATGTTCCTACGAGCCGGATAGCTTGACGCTACATTCATGGTCCTTTAAGCATGTTGGCCAGACGTTTCTGTTGAAAGAAGAAAGTTGGGAGTTGTGGCTCACGAGCCAAGAGCTGTAGCTCATAAATCCACAGTTTAGAGCTGCGAGCCGTTTGCTGCTTCTGGTCTTGGAACTGCCATTCTCAGCTCAGAGCCAATAACTGAGGGGCATGCGCTTAGAACAGCGATGGTCACTGGTACCCCCCAGGGGCCGCAGACATTTCGCTATTTACACATACAGGAGACGAACGCATGTCAAAGCTAAGGCCAAGAGAGTAAACAGGCCTTCAGTCGCTGGCTAGCCTTTGATGCGGTTCAATTCCCTCTCACTTTTTGGCCTCACTTGGCTCGCGGTTCAGAACAAGAGCTGGCTATCGAGAGCTGCAAGCAAAAAGCGATACCGTACCCTGCATTCAACTCTCATCTCTTTCACGAATAAGGCACAAATTCACTGACAGTTGCTTCAGACAGAGCATATACAAGATCAATTTGGCAAAACTTGTTGTAATTCTCTGAATTAAACAGAGTAATTTTGCCTTAATATTGATATCTTAATAAAGAGCTAACCTGATTTCAAAAGGGGGCGTGATTTTCCCACACTAAACTCAAACTCAATCATAATATTTCCTCACGTATATATCAATAATTCTATAGTCGCTAGTTCTAGGAATGCTCGCCTAACCATTGTCTGTAACTTATTTCAGGATCAGACACAACAATAAAAGTACCGTTCTGATTTAAAAAAGACTTACTATAGTTATGGTAACAAAAAAACTGGCGGCAACACACAAAGCCGCGCACACACCACAAAAAAATGTCAAAAGGAACATAAATTACAGAAATATGTTTCGGGTTGGCTCAACACTCCATTGTATGTGGAGCGAGAGGTATGTGTGTGTGCGTGTGTAAGAAATTGTATGCCTGCTTATAAAGCAAATCTAATTGCTGACGTTTGTTTGGCATAGATTTTTAATTCAAAATTGAAAATGTGTCAAACTTCTTGCACAACTCCAAATTGAAATTCTAAGAACCAACAAAAAATTATGCATATTTTCATTTTTATCAAAGTTAAAAGATCTTTTAGCGCCCCCCATGGCAGGGGCACCCCCCAGCGTGTGCCATCTTTTAGTTTCTAACAAAATTTCAAAAATTTCCCATTTTTTTTTTTTTTTTGGTATATGATAAGATTTTAATCTTTATGTGAAAAACAACATGTAATTTGTTGTGTTGTGTGTGTGAGTGTGTTTGTACGTGTTTTACCTTTTTTTGTGTTTTCCCTTCAATTTTCGTGGCTCATCTTGAGATAAAATCTGGGAAATTTATTGCCTATAACCAAAATATATAGAATACTTGTAATAATTTTCATAAATTTTGTAGATAAGTTGAGTGGAGGGGGGGAAAATATGATGGGGTTTCGCCCTTTTGTAATTGCCGCCTGTTTATAAATCACATCGAAAGCCCAGCGATAAGTCGCCCCAAAACAGTTCTCTAATAACCAAACTGCATTGAACCCACTTGGCTGGGCTGTTGGATTGAATTACTAAGCGTAGACATAAACTGAAATGCTTTTGGCATGCCGATTCTCTGATGATCGTGTGTCAACACCAAAAAAAAAAAAAAAAAAAAAAAGGTGCAATGTCCGCCGTGTCGATTGCAACACGCGCGTGAGACAGCCATTTTTTTAAGAGGAAGAAGTTGATGCGGTGCAGCACCTTTCACCCACCATAAAAATGGGCCAGAGTGCCCAAAGGAAGCTGCAGCTTAGCCTCTGCCGGCAGAGAGACCTACCTGCTCGGGTGTCGTCCGCATTTGGTCTCGTCTCAGTTGAGTGCGGCACATCGTCATGCACACACACACACAGACAGACACAACGCAAACACCTTACCTAGAGTTGTCTCTTTTTAACTTGGGCCTGTTCCCAATGCTTTGAGTGTGAGTGGGAAATTTTGAGTGAGTTTTTTTTTGTTTTTGGATTGGTAACCCTTTCGACAAATGTTTAACCATTGCCCAAATGCTTTTTTGTATCGTTTCAGAGTTGCAAGCGACCATGCGCGCATGGCTTCTACTCCTCGCAGTGCTGGCGACTTTTCTAACGATCGTTCAAGTTGCTAGCACCGAGGATATATCATCGAGATTTATCGCCGCCATAACACCGCCAGCTAAATCAACGAAATCTACATCAACAACAGCATTAGCCACCGCCTTTAAGCCGTTTCACGAATTACAGTTACACTACAAAAGCAGTGAAAGTGATAAAATTAGCAAAAGTGAATTCAACGAAGTGCATAAACCCAGAACAGACCAATTAGAAAATTCCAAAAATAATCAATTAGTTAATAATAAAACCAAACAAAAACAGAAAATGGCTATCAAGCAGCAGCAGCAGCAGCAACATCACACATCCATCATTGTCGATGATCCCGCCATTGCACTGGCCATGAATGTGCCAGAGAATGCACAGGCCATCATTGTGGAGGATGAACCCTCTACGTATAGCAATAAAGAGATCATTAAGGACAAAGTAAAACCAGATCCAGCAACTCTAGTCGAGATCGAGAACAGTCTACTATCGCTGTTCAATATGAAGAGGCCGCCAAAAATTGATCGTTCCAAAATTATTATACCGGAGGCGATGAAAAAGCTATATGCCCAAATGATGGGACATGCAATTGATTCGGTAAATTTGCCCAAACCGGGTTTGTTAACCAAATCGGCGAATACGGTGCGAAGTTTTACACATAAAGGTGAGTGGAAATGATAAATAAACCATTTTTATAGTTAGAGGAAGAGTTGTAAATGCCCATTACCAGCTTTTAGACAGATATTGAACTCAGTTAGAAAATCTATGACTAAAAAAATTTAAATCAATCAAAATTTCTTACTTGAAGGAAGTATTTGCGTTGTCAAAACTTCAATGTTCCAGAAAATTCTAGACTTAAGTTCGGAATTCTCGATTCAAGAACATTTTTGCTTTATTCCAAAATCAAATTTGTACTTTAATCCAGAATTTAAGCTGTTAAAAGTTAAAAGATTTAGAAAATTCTTGATTTAAGCTCAAAATTCATAGTTAAAACTGCATTTTTCAAAAGCCATATTCTGGTAGGGACATGCAATCTGAATAAAAATAGCGAAAATCAAAAATTTGTGGTGTCAAAAGTTCAAAAAATTCTTGATTTCTCGAATCTTGTTCTTTCTTAAATTCTTAATTTAAGTCAAAAATTCTTAATTTAAAAGTATAAAGCATATTATGTTTGTGCAAAAGTATGTAACAGGGAGAAGGAATCATTTACGACCCTATAAAGTAAAGCCGAATCGATATAGCCATGTCCGTCTGTCGGTCCGTCTGATTCAAAAACTGGTTTCGGATTTTGTCCATCAGCTCTTGTTTTCAAGATATCGCGTAAAATCCATTTTGCCGTATTTTCAGCTTTCAAAAAATTATGAAGCTTACACCGAGCACAAATATCTGTTTTTATGAGTTTTGTGCGACAGTATATATATAAAGGCAGCCTAAAAAAATCATAAGAGCAGCTTCAGCAAACCCAAAAGCGTCGAAATAGGCAATTGAAAATTAATTTTCATCAAATTATGGCAAATTTTTCAAACTTAACAAGCCATTGCGGTGGTTGGATTTTAATTACAACCACTTTCGCATGTAGCCTAAGGGCTCTTCTATTTTCACAAATTTTTTTTGCATTTAAATCAGCTGGATGGACAAAGTTACAGCCGGTTAATCCCAAAAAAATGAATTAAAATTTATAGCAGGCCAACTAGATTGATACATAAAATGTGTATAGGAAATATTAAAACACAACGTGATCTAACATAGACCTTACATTAATTGTCAAGCAAATGTACAATAACATTCAGGCAGTACTAGATTCAAATAATTTATCACAAATTCATATTTGGTTAATATCAAACAACCTCGCGAAAATAAAATAATAAAAATATTATAATATAAACCTTCTAAAGATATTTAGTAATCAAGATTATTTATCGATTCGCCGAGCATTGGGCAGCATTTCACACACTCAGTGATCAATTGGATCAGATATATACAAACTTTGGGTACAGAGTATGCTATAGGCGGGCTTGGCCGACTTTTTTTTTCTTATTTCTTATTTCAGAATTGTACTCAATTAAGAATTTGCGGCGTCAAAGTTCAAATTTGCATAAAATTCTTGATTTAAAAACCGAAATCTCGATTCAAGTGTGTTTATTTGTATTCCACAATCAAATTTGTACTTTAATTAAGAATTTAAGTTGTGAAAAGTTAAACGTTTTCGAAAATTCTTGATCTAAGCTCAAAATTCTTCATTCAAAAGCATTTTTTCAAAAGCAATATTCTGGTAGGAACATACAATCTGAATTAAAATAGAAAATTTCATACTTGAATCAAGAATTTGTGGTGTCCAAAGTTCAATGTTCCCAAAAATTCTTGATTTCTCGACTCAAGAATATTTTTATTTTTATTCCCAACTGATTAAAGCATTAATTGTAAGGAGAGACAGTTGGCAATCATGCATTCTTTAGCAAAAAGTCTACTGTTGATTGAACCGGTTGGTGCAATCTGTAGCGTCCCCTGTTCTCTCTCACTTCACCCAACCGCTTTGCTACCCTGCCTTTTATTGCTTTTTGCGCTGAATAATGTGTCTGCAAGGACTTAGAGAGCCAATGCATACATATTTCGGTTCTCTAGCGGCCCCTGTTGGCTCTCACTTCATCCAAGAGCTTTGCCAATCTGCATTTTATTGCTTTTTGCGCCGAATAATGTTTCTGCAAAGACTTAGAGAGCCACTGCATACATATTTCGGTTCTGTAGCGCCCCCCTGTTCTCTCTCACTTCATCCGATCGCCTTACTACCCTTAATTTTATTGCTTTTTGCGCCGAATAATGTTTCTGTAAAGACTTAGAGAGCCACTGCTTACATATTTCGGTTGTGGAACGTCCCCGCTTAACCCAAACGCTTTTCTACCCTGCATTTTATTGCCTTTTGCGCCGAATAATGTAGGCAACCTGTTTTTTTTCGCTAATTAAGTTGATTTGTTTTTATTTCAGAATCAATTTTGAACTTTAATTAAGAATTTAAGTTGTAAAATGTTGAATATTACACAAAATTCTGAATTTAATTTCAAAATTCTGGATTAAAGAGCTTTATTTTAAGCCCGAAATTCCGGTTAGAACAACCACACCGAGAAAAAATATAGAATTTCATACTTGAATCAAGAATTTGCTGTGTTAAAAGTTCAGAAATTTCCTGATTTAAGATTCAATGCTGTTTTTTTGTTATTGTTCCTGAACAATTTTGTACTAAAATCCTAAACTTAAGGTGTCAAAAGTTGAATATTCCCGAAAATTCTTTTTTAAGAAGATTGAATTTAAAAATTCTTATTTGAAGAGAGTTTTTCTTTATGCACGAAATTATTGATTTCAAGATTTGCTTAGGCATATTATTACACCGAAAGTTCGGGATTGTCTGAAGAACATTTAGATCTTAATTTAAGTCTGCCTTAGGCTAAATTAAATCTTTTATCTACTTAGTTTAAGACAAGGTTGCAAGCGGGTTCGTAATCGAACCCCGCCGAACTGGTTAAGTACGGGTTTTTTGGATCCATCGAAATGGAACTTCGAAGTGCCAATTTCTATTCTTCCAGATAGCTGCTGTGTGCCAGATAAACTAACAATTTACACTGTTATTTGTTAGTTTATGTGACAGATAGCTCTAAGTAATCGGCCCCAAATCTATTACCTACTTCTGCAGTTCTCTGCAGCTACTTTGTTTGCTACTAGGATCAGTTCAGAAAAATTGAATTAAGTCAAACTTTAAGTTAATTCTTATAAGTTTTTTCATATTTTAGCCAGTGAAAAATCATTGTTTAGCACTGGATCGGTGGCTGATTACGACTATGTTAAGGGAAACCAAACAAAAGTAAAGTTGTTACATGGTAATACAAACTTTTCATAGCTATGTATGAATACATAGTGGAAGGACCAGAAACTTTTGGAATTGGACGTATGATTGATTGCATTAATATGTAGTTATGTTCGACTCGGCTATAGTCAATAGCTGCAGCGAGCAGTATTTGCTGAAACTCTTAGAAAAAAGAGGCAAAAAGTTTTAAAAGAATTGAAATCAATCAAAATTTCTTACTTGAATCAAGTATTTGCTTTTTCAAAACTTCAATGTTCCAGAAAATTCTTGACTTAAGTTCAGAATTCTCGATTCAACAGTATTTTTGCTTTATTCCACAAACAAATTTGTACTTTAATTAAGAATTTAAGCTGTTAAACGTTGGTATGAACCAAGGTTCAAACTTAAACCTTAAACTTTAGGTTCGATAAGTAAAGTAACCGAACATTATACAGGTTTACTTTGTCCCCTTTTGTATTGGTTCAGTATTCGGTACTACGATATGGTTCACTTCGGTTCAAAACCGGCTCTATGCGTTCAATTATTTCTACTCTCTCCCCAGTTCTTTAAATACCAAGGTACCTTCTGCAGAATTATAGAAGCCTTGGTCAAAAGTCCAATGATACATAAAAGTTCTTGATTCATGACTTAAGAAGGTTTGTTTTTTTAATTCCAGACACAAGGATTTTCGTTAACAAAAGTTAACTGATCCAATGTGGGAGATTTGAGGATTTTCAAATTCTATAGGATGCTGATCCGCTGTAGGTATATGGAGTTGGCGTTCCATACACTTCGAACCTCTAATTCTCTCGATCTCTGTGATCAGAGCGTTTATACGAAAAGCCGAAATGAGATGTCGGCAAAGGCTAATTGAACAAACAACTGAGCGCATTTATTGATGTAGCTTTTCTATACTTTTCTATGTATGTCTCACTCACATTCAGTCCCATTTTATTTACATTATACACAGAAATATGCGATCACCAGCAAGTTTAAGCAGTTTATGGTATCTAAACTAGAGATCTGGGTGGGATTGAAAGGAACGGGGTTAAATCTAAAATTTGTGTAAAATTATGCTATTAAAAAATCAAGAAATTTAAAGCTGAATCAAAAACTTTGGGTGTAAAAGTTCAACGATCATGATAACTCTTGAACTAAGTACGAAATTATTGAATCAGGAACCGGAAAAAAGTCCGGAAGCTTTGAAGGATCCTTGCAGAGGGTATATTAAAATTGTTCAGATGCTTGTAACGCATAGAAGGAAGCATCTCCGACCACAAAAAGTATATTCTTTTACACAATTTCACCAAATTGATGAAAATGGAACAACTACATAGTATTGCTGCCTTACATAAGATAGGTCTGATAAAAAGTCTTAGGAAAACTTTTTTGTTTTCAATTCAATTGCTCGCAAACTTTTTATTGATTAATATTATATGCTTCCACATAATTCTGGAAAGTGACTATAGCATATAGCTGTTAAGGAACCATCGGTCAAAAACTTAGTTTAGAGAAAAACTTTTTCAGTGCAAACGTCTCCAAATTTCGTATTTATATGTTTAACATGCTTCTACATAACTCCATCAAGTTTGATCAAAATCGGATAACTATATAGTATAGCTGCCATACAAAAGATATGTCTGAATAAAAGTCTTAGTGAGAAAAAGTTGTTGATTTCAATTCTATCGCTTGTCTATACCAAACTTGTTATTCTACCCAGTTTGATCCGATTCGGATTACTATAGCATATATGTAGATGTCATAGGAACGATAGGTTGAGTTTTAGTGAGAAAAACTTTTTATACTCTCTACCAAGGGTACATAGAGTATATTAAGTTTGTGCAAAAGTATGTAACAGGGAGAAGGAATCATTTCCGACCCTATAAAGTATATATATTCTTGATCAGCATTAACAGCCGAGTCGATATAGCCATGTCTGTCTGTCCGTCTGTCCGTCCGTCTGGCCGTCTGTCTGTCCGTCTGTATGAACGCACAGATCTCAGAGATGGTAAGAGATAGAGGTGTGACATGTATGGGGCATAAATTTCTTATACTTGCAGGCAGATAAAGTTTATTTTCAATTTTTGCCACGCCCCCTCCCGCCTCCGCAATTCAGAAAAAACGTCACATCTCCTACAGTTTTGATGATAGATGGTTTGTACCTTCTAGAGATATCTAGTAATCCAAATTATTTATCGATTTGCTGAAAGAATGATAAAGATCGGATGAACGATACACAAGTTATGCGCAAAAAACGGCCAGTTAACATCCCGCACTCCCCACCCATCACCAGAGAGAGAGAGAGAGAACCTTAGAGAAGAGCGTAAATTAAAAAAAATTGCACAATAAACGCGTGACTCCTTGGATGTATTATAATATTATAGTCGGGGGCAAATGAACTGGTACTGAGTATGTTGTAGTCGGGCTTGACCGACTTTCTCTCTTGTTTGTTTTATAATGGTAGCGTCTTTATACTTTGCAACTATGAATATTATCGGTTTCCACACAGTTTTAAGGACTTTGATCGAAATCTTATAAATATATCGTATATATGCCATATAGCATATTGGCAAGCAAATGGTTAATGTAGTGGCACCATCAAAAGAAAATCATTTAAAACCTTTATTTAAAGCAGGTCTACAAGGCGGTTTTAAACCAAACCGATTTGAACCCAGAACTCCGACTTTATATTTACTGCGAACCGAAACTTAAACCAATCCACGTGAATAAATTAGCTGAACCTGAAACTTTTCCGAACCAAAAGTGTCGATTCGGTTCAACAAAAAGTAAAGACAACTTAAAATCTGACCCAATGTGCAAAACTTTTCTATATTATAGCCTCTTCGAGAGTTTCTGGTAATTAAAACGGATAAAAACAATACGGAAAACAAATCATCTCATGATAAGTTTGTGGCAATATAAATTTTGGTTACGTTTGTTTGTTAAAAGTATCATAAACGTTAGCCAACCGCTTGTTCCCAAGGACTTTGTCGAATATTACGCGAATCTCTATTTGAAGCTCGTTTGTTTGTTTGCAAAAGTGCCCAGTTTTTAGTAGGTTTGTGAATATTTGTGGAATATTTTATTGAAAATCGAATGTTTGGGTAAACGTGGGCCAAACCAAAGTTCGAACCTAAGCCTTTGGCAAATAACCACGATTTTTCGAACATTAACCATCGGTAAATTTTGGTTCGAACCGAGAGTTATGGATCTCTTCCAAAATGTTTTGGGCCCTGATTTATATAAAGAATGTAAACTACTGGCGAGCTGAAGTTAGCTTTCCTCTATTTTTAACATCTAAGACCTTGTAAAGGGCCAAACTTTTATTTTTTATCGTTGAAATTGACCTGCTTTACTGGCGTACAAACTATTCCACCTTCTTTCTTTTAAGAACAGTTCGTTTTGAAAGAGGAAATTAGTCTTAAAATGTTGTAGAACAAACGGAGTTTTGTTTTGAGAACAAATTGATCTGATTATTCTTATAGTGCGGGATCTAAAAATAGTATCGTAGTGTACTGTTTTTTTTTTTATTTCTTAATACAAAATGTCAAACGTTTTCAATTAATAAAAATAATCAAAAATTTTGAGTGCGTAAAACAATTGCATTCAAAATTTGAGGATGAGCGGTTGGAAATGTGCCAAAAATAGAAAATTAATTTGATCTGCCACAAGTAACGTACAATTCGAGCCTCTAACTTTGCATATCTGTGAGATCTGAGACTTCCTTCTAACAAATCTTATATTCAGGAATCAAAATTATTAGATATCATCTCTTTATGCATCTTGGTTAATTTTTTTTGTTGTAACCAACTCCAGTTCTTAATCTTTGCACCTGCTCTTTACTTTACATTCCCACACCTCACTCAAAAAAAATGTTACACTCAAATGCAGCGCGTACTTTCCGTTAGCTCTTGCCACTCAATTTTCGATTGAAGAGCAACTCAGGATTTTCCCTGAATTTTCTAGTTCATCTGCAAACCGTTTTTGCATACCTGCTGCAGCCATCCATCATTCACGCAAGCAATGTGAAAACACGCGGAAATTCCCGCAGCAGCTTCAACTGAAAGACAGGCTGTAAAGGTGAGAGGTACTTTTACCTGATTCCCGAATGTGACCTTGAAACTGTTCCTACGAATTACACGCCGTGTGTTTAGCGCATGCGCTAAATGGCTTTAATATTGTATTTGTAAAAATAACAATTATTATTAAAGTGTATTTCGCATTATTTTCCACAGGATTAGAAGCATGAACAATAAAGCAGTGAGTGAGAGAGAGATAGGGAGAGAGAGGGAGAACGGCAACAGGTAGAATCGGGCTCAAGTGTTTGGGTGTCCAAAGCCAAGTGTCTAAGCCGAGTGTCGTCTCAGTTGGCTAGCCAGAGAATTTACGACTCTTCCCTTTGTTCCCTTCAAATTAAGATTTGCACCTTGTGCCTAGCTCAGGGGGTGGGCCCGGGTCTTTAGCACAGGCGCCAGTTGTAAAAAGGCGGCGTACAGAAACTGGAACGTGTGATTAACCATGACCATTTCTTCTTCTCTACTTGCAGATAGTAAAATCGACGATCGGTTTCCACATCATCATCGGTTTCGGCTGCACTTCGATGTGAAGAGCATACCCACCGATGAGAAGCTGAAGGCCGCCGAGCTGCAGCTGACGCGCGATGCTTTGAGCCATGCAGTGAGCTCAACGGCCAACCGGACACGCTACCAGGTGTTGGTCTACGATATCACACGGTTGGGTGTACGGGGACATCGCGAGCCCAGCTACTTGCTGCTCGACACGAAGACAGTGCGTCTGAATAGCACCGAAACGGTGAGTCTGGATGTGCAACCGGCGGTGGATCGGTGGCTGGCTACACCGGAGAAGAACAACGGTCTGTTGGTGGAGGTGCGCACCATGCGCTCGCTGAAACCGGCGCCACATCATCATGTGCGCTTGCGCCGCAGTGCGGACGAAGCGCATGAAAAGTGGCAGCACAAGCAGCCGCTGTTGTTCACCTACACGGATGATGGACGGCACAAGGCGCGCTCCATACGTGATGTGAGCGGAGGTGGAGGAGGAGGAGGAGGCGGTGGTGGTGGAGGTGGCGGAGGCGGAGGTGGTGGGAATAGGAATCGTAGACATCAGCGTAGACCGTCCAGGCGTAAGAATCACGAAGAGATTTGCCGACGGCACTCGCTCTATGTGGACTTTACGGATGTGGGCTGGAGTGATTGGATTGTGGCACCGCCAGGCTATGATGCCTTCTATTGTCATGGCAAGTGTCCATTTCCGCTGGCCGATCATCTCAACTCAACGAATCATGCGGTTGTGCAAACCTTAGTCAATAATCTCGATCCAGGGAAGGTACCAAAGGCATGCTGTGTGCCCACACAGCTGGAGGGCATCTCCATGCTCTATCTCAATGACCAAAGGACAGTTGTGCTCAAGAACTATCAGGATATGACAGTGGTGGGCTGTGGCTGTCGGTAGATTAGAGTGTGAGCAGAAAAGAGGAAAGGAAGAGCATCAAATGCTGTTTGGTTCCAAGCCGTCAATGCTTTAAACACAACGCAAACAAAATGGACTGAATATTTGAATTTTAAGTGTAAATCGTTAGACTTCTAAGTGTATGATGATGATGATGATGATGATGATGATGATGATGATGATCCACCCACCTAGCCTCCGCCAAGAGTTTCCACACAGCCAGGCTTTTGGAAATTCCCCACCACTGTATATAGCCGAGACCGACCCCAGCCATAGACCCGAACCCCCCCCCCCCGCCCGCCCCTACTTGAACAAATTGTATAAAAAGCAAGCTAATGTATAACTATTATTATTTAAAAACTTCATTTAGCAGTTTTTTTTGTTAATAATTTTATAAAATGTAAATTAATTAATTTAAAAAAAAAAATAGTATCGAAAACTTATAGTGTCAACCTATATACATACATACATATATATATATATATATCGTTCCGAAAATGTACACTGTAAAAAAATCAAACTCTAAACTAAATAAAACTATCATTTATCGTTATGCGTTTTCTAAGCTAAGTCCGTTTAATTAATGTAGGCCCCTAAGTTTTAACACTTAAGCTCAGCAAAATGAAAAAAAAAAAAAATGGAAAGAAAAAACACAAAAAAAACAACAACAAACAACAATTCGTGCCTGATGTTGCAGAGCACGAAATTTGTACATGTCATTTTCAATTTAAATTTTTTATTATTTTATTTATTTAAAAACAAAATATTTTTGATGATGAACGATGAATGAATGATGCTGGATAAGAGCGATGATGATGATGATAAACATGAAAGAAAGAAAAAAATATAAAACAAAACATTTATTAAAAAAAAAATATACAAATTATTTGTGCTTATTTTGCGGCAAGGGGGGGATGAAAATTGCAGGGATATAAATGGTTTGTATTTGTATTGTGTTTTAGATTCCAAATCTAGTACTAAAGCTGGTTTCAAAATCACAAAATTTTTGTGGAAGTGGAATTGAGAACATGGCTGTATAAACAGGTATGTAAATATTGATCAGAAAACTGAGACAGCTTTAAGCTATGTTTATTACAGGTTGGTCCAATGTTTGGAATTTGAACTATGCATAATTTGACTTTAAAAACGTAAAATGTCATTCGGAAAGCGCTTAATATTTAGTAAAAACTTTGACATTTACGAAATGGGTCGCTATTCGCTTGAAGAAAGTTGGGAGATATTAAAAACATATTTCCAAAGTGGTGAGTCCTCGGCTCAAGCTGTTCGAAATTTGAAAAAAACATTTAACAAAAAAAATGTTACGAAATCACATTTTCACCTCGGTGGATATGTTAATAAACAAAACTGTCGCATCTGGGGCACAGAAAACCCGCATATCGTCGTCGAGAAGTCAATGTACCCACCACGTGTCACTGTTTGGTCAGGATTTTGGTCTCGAGTAGGGATCCCGAAACCGGATCCAGTAAGTACCGAAATTAATGTTTCGGTTAAAGGTTCTATTTCGGTTTTCAATTAATTTCGGTTTTCGGTTTCGATACGGTACCCGGATTTTTAATTCGGTATACCGGTACGTACCGGTATAAGTATTACTTATTTTTAATCTTGGAAAAATTAAATTCTGAGATAAATCTAAATCATTTTATTCCTGTGTAATAAAATGATTCAAAAATTCAACACAAAGTGAATGGTTTCATATTGAAACTAAAATTATATAAGGTTGTCAAAAAAGTCTTGCGGTATTTCCGCAAGCTTGTCTTTGCAAGCGCGTAGTTCTAGTTGTATTCGTCGCATCGGTTCACGCTAGAGCTTTTTGGAAAGCTCTTTTCGCGCGCTAACACGTGTTTGATTTATTGTTGTTTGTTTTTAGTCGTTCGTGAGCTATAGCGTCGCAAACATGGAGCAAAATAAAGAGAAAATACGGCATATTTTACAGTACTACTACTATAAAGGCAAAAATGCATCTCATGCTGCCAATAAAATTTGTGCAGTTTATGGACCCGATACAGTTTCCATTTCCACCGCACAACGATGGTTTCAACGTTTTCGTTCTGGTGCAGAGGTGATCGAAGATGCGCCACGGTCCGGAAGGCCTGTCGTCGAAAATTGCGATAAAATCGATGAATTGATCGAAATAGACCGGCATAGTAGCAGCCGTAGCATCGGCCAAGAGCTGGGCATGAGTCATCAAACCGTTATAAACCATTTGAAGAGCTTGGATTCAAAAAGAAGCTCGATGTATGGGTGCCACACGACTTGACGCAAAGAAACATTTTTGCCCGTATGGATGCATGCGAATCGCTTCTGAATCGCAACAAAATCGACCCGTTTTTGAAGCGGATGGTGACTGGCGATGAAAAGTGGGTCACTTACGACAACGTGAAGCGCAAACGGTCGTGGTTGAAAAGCGGTGAAGCTGCCCAGACGGTGGCCAAGCCTGGATTGACGGCCAGGAAGGTTCTTCTGTGTGTTTGGTGGGATTGACAGGGAATCATCCACTATGAGCTTGCTCCCCTATGGCCAAACGCTCAATTCGGACCGGTACTGCCAACAACTGGACCGCTTGAATGCAGCACTCATGCAGAAGAGGCCATCTTTGATCAACAGAGGCCGAATTGTCTTCCATCAGGACAACGCCAGGCCACACACATATTTGGTGAAGCGCCAGAAGCTCCGGGAGCTCGGATGGGAGGTTCTTTTGCATCCACCGTATAGTCCGGATCTCGCACCAAGTAATTACCACCTATTTCTGTCCATGGCGAACGAGCTTGGTAGTCGGAAGTTGGCCACAAGAGAGTCCTGTGAAAATTGGCTCTCCGAATATTTTGCCAATAGGGAAGCGAGCTTCTATAAGAGGGGCATTATGAAGTTGGCATCTCGTTGGGAACTCGTCATCGAACAAAACGGCGCATATTTGACTTAAATCGCATTATTATAACCAATTTTATGAACAATTGGAAATTCAATAAAAATACCGCAAGACTTTTTTGACAACCTTATATCATATTACGTATTTTTTTACGTAGTTAACATGTAACAACGTATGATTTCATTATATACTCATATGTGTTAAAGTCACATCTGGCTAGCTCAAGGTCTATGGATGAGTATAATTCTTTATTATATGTGAACAGCAAAACAAGTCCGCTGATGAGATAATTTGGTTATTCTAGAAACAGTAGCAGAAAACTAGTACGGACATACCCAATTGCTATTCCAAAATGTTGTAATTAATATCTGTTGATTTGTGTTGTTTATAAAGAATTATACTCACCCATAGACCATGAGCTAGCCAGATGTAACTTTGACTAAAATCAAAAACAGGTCACTAAACCCCATATTCATATATTATATATCACAGTACAACACTAAAAAAAAAACCCGGCATGAGACCGTTAAATTATGATAAAAGGGACCTCATACCCAGTTTTTCAAATAAAGCCTCGGTTCGCGATTAATGGGTACTTTTGTACCTGCAACACAGAACGACAACAATTTTAACTTAGTTTTTAAGGGTTTAAGATAAAAATCTGAAAAATTCAGCAAATGTGGACAGGGTCATGGGTAACGCCATACAAAAAATTCACTTCAATCGTACAATTGGTTAAGGTACCTCCAGAAGGAGTTAAACCTTAAATCTTGAATATCTTTAAAAGCGCATGGATGATATTTCTGATGGTATAATGGACTATTGCATTTCCCTAAGAAATGGTACTCGACAGCCAAAAAACCGCGAATTGGAGTACCATTTTTATATTCACCCACGAACCACTCCATATGGAGTATGAGCTAGACGGAAAAATAGACTGAACTGTGTTTTCAGATTCACAAAGGAAGCTTTGGTTCGCGGTCTATAAGCAATTTTGTACCAGAAATTGCCTTAGAACAAAATTGACCATTTAGGTTGAAACCAGCTTCACCAAAATTATGTAATAAATTTTATGAGTTAAGTGCTTCATCACCAGCAGGAAAACAGATCATAACATTAAAAAATGTCTTTAGTGGACCTCCAATAAATCTTACAGTATTATGCCAATTTTCCTTGATCTGAAGCATTCAAAGACTATTTCACTTAAACAGATCTCTGATTTCGGTAATAAAAACCTATTCAGTTTGAATTAATCGAATGGAGATGAGTAACTGAAGCCGTTGATTAATAAAATGCCATGATTGCTGGAAGACATTTTTCGTTTCTTAACATTTTGAACTCAATAACATTTCTTTTTATGACAAACAGAGTTGGCTGTCTTACAATTTTCAACTTGGTTTCCAAAAAATTAATATATTTTGCGATGTTTAAAAAGAAAAATATTGAAAGGACCACGGACCATTCTCCAAACATTAACTATTATTGTTATGATTGTGGACTATTTAAGCCGACGAAGAAGGCCCGCATCATTTCAAATTCTGTTGCGAATGCATACGAAGGGTATTTTTTGATACCGTATCTGGAAACCATTTGGTATGCACCAAAAAGTATATGCGAACATTGCTACCGCGGGTTGCTAGCATGGTCTAATGACCGGAAAATGCGCAAATTGAAATTTACGAAGCCCACCATGTGGCATTGGCGAATTAACCACTCTCTTGAGGAGTGCTTTTTTTTGCCTAAATATGGACAAAATAAATGGTCAGCACTTCCATTCCAGGAATCACATTCAATATATTGATGTTGTGTCAGTGGATCGCCCACAGATGTGTATTCAAACCAACCCGAAGAACAAGAACGAAATAAACGAGGTGCAGATTGCATTGAGGAATTGGCAACATCAGTTTTGAAAAATATTCATTCGCTTTCATTTTATGACCAAAAAACCGTGTACCAAAACTATTGCGAGTAGTAGGTAGCTTCAATACACCGAAAATAAAAAGTATAACATTAAACTTTGTATTGTGTGTTTGGTGTTTTTTTGCTCATGAAGCCTATATGCCTCGGCTGGTGTGCTTTTGTGCTGCAGCTTTTGGGTTTCTTGTTTGAGATGTCACATTTGGGAATTAATGATATTTTGCTACTTCAGCAAGCCGAAGTACATAAACATGCTTGAGAAAAACATCATCGCAAGTGTGTGCGAGCTCTTAAATGCCTTCACCATTTGCAGGGGTTCCCACAGGAGACAGTCCGAAAACGATCAGAGCAGGTGATTAGGAAAATTAGAGGTGATATCAGAGGTAATGACTTCGGGAAAATAACGCGCCTAAATGTATGAAGGGCTTCGAAAATGGTTGCTCGTTTGAACCAAGTTGAAAATTGTGAGACAGCCAACACTGTTTGCTATAAAACGAAATGTTATTGAGTTAAAAATGTTAAGAAACACGGCTCTGTTTCAAGGACTGGCTGCTGTGGCGGCTTGTTAAGTAGATCCAACTCATTATCCAAAATTTTTGAGGCATGCACAATTCAGATAAACTCCGCCACATCAGTTTGTGTAAATTAAATTGCGCGTGTGAACTTAGCTTTAGTTTTATTTAGCAACATAACCCCTTTCCCTAGAGCTGTTTACCTGATTAGCCTAAAACAACTTCCAGTCGTTCTCTTCTTCGAAACTAACTAAGCTAATATTACATTAGTTCTCTTGAGAGATGAATCAATTACGAATAAAAAAAAAATACGCATATTTCTGCGAACTGTAACTTAATGCATCTACATACATATGACTAATTAGGAAAAATATTAAGTAAATGATAATGTGTGAATATACTAGTATAATGATCACAATTACACTGATGACTAGGGATTTTATGATTGTGTCATTGAGGTTCACTTTTTGCCAGAGATGCAAACCACTCGGGAAATATGACCAGTTCGGTTCAGTTGTTCACTATCTAATCCAAAACAAACTAACTTTAAAATAAAACCTAGAAACCCCTTAAAATACCACAAGTATGGGAAAGTGCATACGGATAAGAAGAAGACGAACTATAATTAACAGATGTAAATGTTGAATGAAAGAAGTTTGCAATGTCTGCATGATTAGTAGCAGTGACGTTTTTATAATAGAGAGACAAACGAAAAATTTAAGATTTCCTTTTAAAATTAACAAAGGTGTAATTAAGTTTTTGGATTTTTACGAAAATAGCGAATCATTTATACTTATAAGTAATCGATAGATGGTACGCCTTGAACCAGGAAATCGAAAGCGACCATGTCAGCTCGATGTAAGCGATTGCAACTCTGAATGATCGGACCAAGGCCAACTGAGAATGTTGAAGCTGCGCAATGCGCCGTCTCTAGTTATTGTATTTTCGGGGTGCTTTTACAAACAGAAAGATACAAACAAACCGTAGGACTATTTCAAGACTCCGTCTACCTTAATATTTTATTATCAAAAAAGAAAACAAAAGAAATAAACCTAAACAAAAAAATTGCCTAATCCTTCGAGCCGGATTTGAACCAGCGACCTATTGATGCCTGCTGCCAAGCTAAAGCATTTGTACTAAATCGTATCATCTACAGTCCACCGCTCTACCAACTGAGCTATCGAAGGTGTTGTCCGCACAGGTGCCAGTTGGAAATTTTTGCTCTCTTATCAAAAACAAATAAAAAAATACTAAAATTGCTTATCGCAGCATAAAGTATGGTCAGTTCGGTGTATTATGCACCTCAAACGTGTTGAGCGCTGGCGTTGCTCACAGATATAACAACAAGGCCAAAAAAATAAAAAAAAAATATATCAATTAAATTATTAACAATGGCACAAGCCCGACAGCTTAAATTATAAGTGAAAGGGAATTTGTAAGTACTAGAAACAATTTGTTGGGGTCTGTCATAAAAATGACATTAAATAGGCAAATCAAAACAACTGATAATGATCTGCATAGTTCTATGCCATAATAATAATATTAACAACTTGCTGTACAATAAAACCAGCTGTCTGATGGGTTCAACAAATTGTGGGCAGGCAAATAAAAAAAAAAAAAAATAAAAACTCTATTCATTAATGGTTGACGAACAGCTGAGTGAACTTTGCTTGCTTCAATGCTGATAAGGGTAAGTGATGAAATTTAAATAATCGAGATTATTTATGTGCCACAATCAATGCATGATGTTAGCTCATACTAGGGCAACTTTCGGAAATGTTTCAAAGTGACAAGTTTTTGACGAAACGACTTATTTAATAAACATATTGTAAACGAGTGCACCTTATCGTCCCTATTCTCCTTCAAATGCTCTGTGGCTGAGACCTTTTTTCTGATGCAAATAACAAAAAAAAAAATATATTTAAATATACTTTTGGTAAAATATTCTTTGCAGAATTGCTTTGAAAACTTTTCTGTCACTTTAAGCCCTCTCTAGGTTTTCTTCTGGAACGCTCCAGACACGTGCTAATAAAGAATTCTTATTTGCAACTAACAAATTGGCGGATGGCTTTCCTTTCTATCGCTCGACGACGGAATTGTATTTCGCCTATCACCTAACCATAATTAGTTCCGGTCGACTGACCACACCCAGGCAAACCCCCAAGTTGACGCAAAACTCACTACGCTATTGTTCATTAAAATCAATGAATAAATGGATAATTATTATTTAATCCAGTGGATAGTAAAGGTATTACGATTTCAACGATCTACAAATCATACAAAAACTAAATTCTAAATTATCTATAAGACATTCGAAAAATATTACTAATGGTCGATTTCTCTTCTGCAGCTGTGTGTCAAAAAAAAACTTACCATTTGTGAAACAGAAACCAGTAAAAATAAAACGAGAGCGTAAATTAAAGTCGGCCCTGTACGACTTCGGTGTACCCGTTACTCAGGGGAAGAAATGTTTGATAGCCTGAAATACCCCCCTTTCAGGCTATCAAACTTTTAATAAAACTTTATTATATTTGGGTGATGATATTGATATTAGACTGGTCCAGATTTAAAAAATTTCGGAAATTTACAAAATATTTTCAACATTTTTCTTGGAATTTTCATTGTGGAAAACCTCATGGCAAGAGGCCTCTGAAATTATCCAACTTGCAACCACTGAAAAATGCTGGTTAAGGGATTTTAAAAACTGACCAATAGATGGCGCCTCTACTGTGACCACTTGGCAAGCCCGAACCTTCTTTTGGTCATAACTTCAGCATAGTGTATCCGATCTTTATCATTCCGCGTCAAATCGATCAATAATCTTGATTACTAAATATATCTAGAAGGTACAAATCATCTGTCTATAATACTGTGGGAGATATCAAGTTTTAAACAAATTGGGAAGGCGGGAGGAAGCGTGGCAAAAATTAATAATAATCTTTATCTGCCTGTATAAGCAGTTTATGTCCCATATACACACCTGATCATATTAATAGGTACATACACATCAACTCTGACTTTAAGGTAACAGAAAACAAATTTATTCATTGTTTCAAACTTAAAATTTGTTCTCATTGGTTCTTAAACTATTTGTCTTTAATAAAATAAACTTAATTGTAACATAGAATAATAATATAACATAAAAGAGATCATTTTGTGTTTTCGATACGTTTTCAGTGTGATCATAATAATAGGTACACTTCAAGTGTTGGTAAGAAAAAAAATTTTAATTTCCATTTTGTGTTCTTTTTTTTAGGTAAATTAGTATTTCCTAACTTAGTATCCAATGTATCCACCTCTATTTATGGCCACTACTGCTATTCTTTTTGGCATACTTTTAATAAGAGCCTGGCAGGTCTCTACTGGTGTCTCATACCACAGTTTTTGGACACCTTCCCATAATTTTTGTTTATTTGAAAATGAATGCTTTGCCAATTTCTTTTTTAAGTCTCCCCACAAGTTTTCAATGGGGTTAAGGTTGGGGGATTGGCTTGGCCACTTCAGAACGTCAACTTTTTGGTCCTCGAAAAATTTAGATAACAGCCTTGATATGTGTTTAGGATCATTATCTTGCTGAAGTCCCCAACGTAATGGCATATTTTCCTCAGTATACGGTACCATAACTGTTTCCAATATGGATTTGTACTCTTCAGCATTCATTTTGTTCGTCCCCGGTGCATCCTACCCAGTCTTTGTGATCCCTTGCAAAAGTTTGCCTCATAGTGATATTTTTCTTGCGCATAAGTGGGACTTTTCTGGCAATTCTTCCTGGTAGGTTGGCATCTTGTAGTCGTCTTCGGATAGTTGGAGCACTAACTGAATTCCCAATTTCGGCTGCAATAGCCTTCGATGACTTAAATGGGTCCTTTTTGCTCAAAGTTACTATGTAGTGGTCAAGGGTTTCTGTTGTTTTTTTTTGGCCTTCCACGGGTTGCCTGTCTTGGTTTTCTTTCTAATGCATTTTTAACAAAATTATGAGACCTGTTCATTAATTTGGCGATGGCTCGTAAAGATTTGCCTTCATTTCTCAGACTAAGAACCAATCGAGCTTCTACTTTAGTACAATGAGAATTTCGACCCATTTTTTCTTAAAAAAAATAAATATTTAATTCTCTGTATTGACAGGAGCTATACTTAATTTACCTTTAGATACCAAAAGATCACTGATTACAAAATTATTCACTTGATACTTGTGAGAAACGGAGACTGTACCTATTATTATGATCAGGCGAAATGTGTGATGGACTCGCAATTTATAGAAAAGCTTTGATATACGGGCTCTCTTTCAACTCTTTGTCACAGTGTGGCCAGACATTGACAACAACAAAAATCCAAAAATTTAAAAGTTGTCAACACTAAAAGCACGAAAAAACCATCTATAATTAAAAAATTCCGGTGTGTACCTATTATTATGATCAGGTGTGTATGTCAAATTTCTATCTCTTACCATCTCTGAGATCTGCTTGTTCATACGTACGGACAGACAGACGGATATGGCTTTATCGACTCGGCTGTTGATGCTGATCAAGAATATATATTTACTTTATAGGGTCGGAAATGATTCCTTCTCCCTGTTACACCTTTTTACACAAACTTAATACACTCTGTGTACTTTTGGTACAGAGTATACAAAATAGGAGTAATTTGACTTGCAGCTCCCTTTACACTGTGACACATTTTTGAGCTCAAAAAATCGCGTCGAGACCAAAAAATTGTGAAATGGTGTTATGGTAGTATAAAAACCCTGTCTGGCTTTTCTTTTTATTGCACTTTGAATTTTTCAGCTTCAGAGTAGGAATTACGATTCCATATCTCGTAAACTATTTTGAATTTTGCTTTTATATCTTTAGCAAATTTGTTGCTCTTGAGTTGGCCTACAAAACATTTCTTGGTAGCAAACCAAAACAATTACTTCTTCATACTCAAAATTACAGAACTTGCCCAAAAAAAACAAGTTTAAACTACTTTTTTTCAGTTTTTCAACTTCATCTTGAAGCCCGCTACAAAATTGGACAAGTAGTACAGTATAAAGTTGTAGCTTAGACCAAAATACACAAAGCATTAGAACAAATCAACTTCATTTAATAACTCTTTTATACACTGAGGGAAAAATGATCTGAAATTTCAGTATTTACACTTTGACTTTAACATTTTCACCATTGATTGATTTTGCCTTAAATATGGAATTCGTAAATATAAAGTGTGTACACTTTAATTTAAATATGAAAATTTAAATTTTTTTTTTTTAATTAATTTTTTAATCCAATTAGTTTGTTTTGAATCAAGAGTTGGAGTCCCCTTTTAAAGCCACCATCACAGTTGTACTCTGAAAAACACCGAATTATATTAAATTGTATTTAAAAATGTTTACTTACCTTACACTACTCTGCGGGGATTCGAACTCGGGACCCCATTGGTCTGAACACAATTGGAACGTCCTCTCTACCGGTTGCGCTACTGCGCGCGCTGGCGGAGAGCCTTCTAAGACACTACTTGTATTCAATTGAATCTAAAATCTGCCTAAGAACATAAGACCACTTGTAATTCACAAGTTCGAATTCCCCGAATTGTTCATATAAATTGGCGCAAAGAAAATTAGGTGATTAAATATGATACTAGTTGAATCAAAGTGCATATTAATTGATTTTAATTCAAAAATTGCATAGTAAAATCAAATCTGATTGTTATAGTTTTTTACTATGCCATTTTTCCCTGAGTGTGTACCTATATAATATATATATACACATATAATATATAATATATCTTTCATAATAATTTATAGGTCCACAAGCACGTCGTACAACTGTTATAAAAACTCGAAAATTTTTTTTGTTATAGTTTTTAAGTTATGTATTTTACTATTTTTTTTGATTTAGTACAAAAGAAATTTTTGACTGTGTCAGCCAATTGGTACCAAAAATGTCCATTTTTCGAGTTTTGGTTACAATTCTACATGCTTAAGGGCCCGTAACTATATGAAGGACCAATCGAATGAAGTTGGTATGTTTCAATCGTTTGTTTATTTAAGTCTAAGCTACGTTTTTGTGTTGTATTGCATAGTCAAATTCGTTACAGTTTTCAAGACTAAGTTGAAAAACAGTACAAAATGAGGGAAAACATGATAATTTTACGAAATTTTTGAATTTTGAGTATAAAGATGGGACTTTTTTGACTTGCTATTTAGAAGTGTGTTGTAAGCAAAGCCAAGAGCAACAACTTTCTCTCAGACATCAAAGCAAAATTCCAAATAGTTTACGAGAAATGGAGTTGCAAATCCCAATCAGAAGCTAATAGCTTCAAAGTGCAATATTTCGTGCGATTTGGATCAAAAATTAGCATTTGGAATTGGAGTATTTAAAAATTTAATGTTTTGAATTGAAAACAAAAAGTTTCTCTCACTAAAACTAGTTTTTCGACCGATCGTGGCAGCTACATGCAATAGTCATCCGATCCACCCGGATCCGAGAAATATAAGCTTCGGTCGAACCGAAGTTAGCTTTCCTCTATTTCTGCACTTTAACGCACCATCAACCGTTGGGATATGGCGGCCAACGTTAAGACGGCCTAACGTTTCAGCGGTCAATCGCTGAGGTCCTGAGTTCGAGTTCCAGAAGAGGTAAAGTTAAAAACATAAATTTGTATTAGTTTTTGAGATAGAAGAATTTAGTCCAACAACCAACCAACCAACTGTCTCCTTCATAATATTTATTCTTTAAATTGTATTCTTTGCTAATGTAGTTCTTATAAAAGTATTATTTTCATGAAATGTTTCTTTGAATGAATTTCACCGATGAACAATTTCTATTCCAGCAAATTTATCCATCAATAAAACGTGACATTCTGGTTGACTCAAAACATATTTGAGTGATCGAACTATCAGTGAAATTCCATCGATGAAAAACCATCGTTGAAAACATTCAATTCAAATAAATAGACTACCAACCGAGCGTGGGAACAAAATATATAAAAGTAAGCTCGCTCATTTCAAAGAAAATTAAAACCACACGGAAGTAAGATTAAATATAATTGTCGGAATATTTGTTGCTTGGAGCAAACCCTGATAAGTGGGGCATTTAAACACCTTAGAGCGACCTTTTTTTTCCTATTTATAGACTTTAATCAGGCAAAATATCACTGCAGTTGCAAGTTGCGAGCACAAGCACAAACATTTCAAAGGTGACTCATTTGAGTTTCTTCTCTTTCTTGTTTTTTTTTTTGTGTTTATCAAGAGGACAGTAAATTAATTTACCCATCCCTTGATTGGCAGATGCACTACAAAGTCGATTTTCGGCTCAATTAAATGACTCATCAGCTGGTGGCGGCAGTTGCTGCTGCGGCCAGAGAAAAACCTGACTTTACCACACACAAACACACGCACACCGAGAAAGATCTTTTGCCAAAAAAGAAAACTAAACTAAAATATTTGTTGAAAAATTTCCAAGAAATTTTGGCAATTTTCTAGATTTTGTTCAACTGATAAACCAAACGCCCACATACTCGAAATATATTTAGTTTTTTTTCTTTTTGGAAAATTCATTCAATCCTGGCAGGAAATTGATACCAACTTCAAGAGTGTACACCGACCCGGGGCTTAGATCTTACAGCGCAGATAAAACTATTTCGAGTCATTCTTAAAAATTATGAACATTTGTTGGCCACATACCTGGGCAAGAGCTGGCCCTCGCCACGGGTTGCAGCGTCAAGCAATCATTTTCTTATCTAACAAGATCCAACCTTGCTCAATGGATCACACACAAATTGCCGCACACCCCGCTCCCTACACGTTTGTGTTCTTCACTTGGGTAATTATCCGTAAAGTTGTCAGTTAAAAAAAATTAAAATTTCTTTTGGCATCCTAATTGGTTTGTTAAGTATTCCACTTTTCGGGGCTTGAGTTTTGGTTTTGTTTTTTTACCTTTTGGCCGTCAAAAATTGCCCCTTTAGCTTATCAGGAGCACACTTTGTCCGCTGCTGCTGCGACACCGTCGGCAACTGCGGTAGTTTGTTCCTAGGCCAGGCCACCAGCACTTGAATGATAAGAAGAGCTCATCATCATCTTCTGGCAGGTCGGTTGCATGAGTCACTTTGGCCGCACAGGCGTTGGGTTTGGGCTTGGTGAGTCATGCTTGGCGCTTAGCTCTAGGTGGCCGCCCTTCATCTTGTCATCTTGCCGAAACAAAATCGACTTGCGTATTCAATTAAGCTCATTGATAAGTTGGCACTCATTTATTCATTTATTCAGTTCACTTATCAAGCAGCTTTCGGAGCGTGCCATTCATCGACCTTCGATAGCTCAGTTGGTAGAGCGGTGGACTGTAGAGAGGAATTTATGTTGTAGACATCCATAGGTCGCTGGTTCAAATCCGGCTCGAAGGATTTTTTTTTTCTTTTATATTAAAACAAAGTTTTTTTTAAACGGATTTTATTTATGTGCCGCTTTTTTTTTTGCCATAAACTCTAGTTGTTAAGATATTGACCCCAAATTTGATTTGTACGCATATTTTGGACCCCAAAGACGACTTGCAAAGATTCACTCGATTTAGACCAATATTTTGTATAGCTGTCATATAACCAATCTGGCAGATTTGCTTCAACCTTGTTGTTTCTTATGCTACTGAACTGAAATTGGGGTTATTCACGTACTTTTAGCTCCTTATATGTCTTAGGAAGTCGGTTTCGATTTGGACCATATCGTCATGGTTGTGGTACCCCACTCGGCTTGTACTCTTCTGCAGCTCAGCAGGTTGTATATCCAGGAGTCCAATGCCTTGTGTATTGCTAGTGCCCTTAGGCTTCGCATTATCGCTTCTGTGGTGACGTTGTTAAATGCATCAGATATATCTAGGAATGCTCCCAGGGCAAATTCCTAATGGTACAGTGCCTTCTCGATGGTGGCTACTAGGGAGTGTATCGCCGTTTCCACCGATTTCCCTTTCGTGTAGGCGTGCTGATTGTGCTCCAAGGTCAGGTTAAAGCCTTATCTTATGTGGAGATCTAGCAGTTTTTCCATTGTTCTGAGCAGGAATGATGTGAGGCTTATGGGACTGTAGTCCTTTGGTTGCACATGACTGCATTTTACCGTCCTCCAGACCACAGGTACATATGTAGCTCCATCTCAAGCAAGCTTCAAAAATGGATTGCAGCCATGGGACGATTGCGCATTTGATCGTCTTTAGCATGGCTGGGAATATTCCATCCAGTCCTGGGGATTTGTAACTCGCAAACGAGTCGATCGCCCAACGGATTTTCTCTGGAATGATGATGTTATTTGGGATGTTGCTTTGATGCGTGTGTAGGTCAAGAGGCTTATCTGACTCAGTGACTACAGTACAGCCTGGGAAGTGCGCATCAAGAAGAGCGCATGTCGCTTCCCTGCTGCTTTCCGTCCAGTGGCCGTCGTTCGTTTTCAGCTGACTCTGCATGGGTGGCTGCTTTGACAGCAGTTTCCTGAGTCTAGCTGTTTCGGAGACCTTCTCTATGCTGGAGCAGAAGGTTCTCCACGCGTTTTGCTTTGCCTTTCGTACTTCTTTTTTGAAGAAGCGAAGTCTTATCTTGTATTCTTCCCAAATTATTTGCTCATCCGCTTCTTTGGCGAGTTTGAAGCATTCTTGCGCGTCCTTCCTCTGCTCTTTCAGCGCTGGGGTCCACCAGGTGGGTCTGGTTCTCCGTTTGCTAACTGTGAGTTTGCATGAGGATTTGTATGCTTCGGTTAGGTTGGACGTGAGCGTCTTCACGGACATCTCAATATAGTCTACCGAGCAGATGTTCGCTGGCGTAGGTAGTTTTGATTCTACCGTTTTAAGGTACTTCAACCAGTTGGTGTTCCGGGGGTTCCTGTAGGCTTTTCTGGTTTGGTTGTGGTCGAACTCGATCTTAAAAAGGATGTACTTGTGGTCTGAGAAGGAGAGTCTTTCGAGGACTCTCCATTCTGATGCCTCAGTACTGTTCCCTAAGGTCAGAGTTAGGTCTAGGACGTTGGCCGATGTTGGTCCCACATATGTGGGCACATCTCCAACGTTTTCTACTTTTATGTTAGCTTGTAGTATAAAGCTTAGGAGAGACTCACCTCTGTCGTCCGGACCCCACATTGTGTGATGTGCGTTGGCGTCCGTTCCGATGACAAGTGGCTGGTTTTTCCTACTCGCCTCGGCCGGTGGTGACTCTCGCTCGTGTGGCATGTAGCAGGACGCCATTACTATTGGCTTATCATCGTGGCCTTCCAGGGCCACAACTGTGAGGTCGTCCGTGCTGTAATTTGACATAAGGTAAGCATAGATGCCTTTTCTTACCAGAATGGCTGTCCGTGCCTTACTTACCGCGGTGGGATGGAAAGTATTGTAGTTTGGTGACCATAGCCCTGAGGCTAAGGTTTCTGAACTAAGGCCACATCGGCGGGCCCTTCCTCAAGGGTTATCAGGAGACGCAAGCTTGCTTTTATGCAAGTTGACCTGGAGGACCTTCAACTGCATGATCGTTGTCGGCGTCCCCCGACCCCGGATGGATCAACTACCATGGTTGAATCCTCATCCTCGTCGTTCTCCAGGCTGGATGTGTCAACTACCATGGCTGAGGCACCATCCCCTTCGCTCTCAGCAGAGTGCACTGCCTCTGTAATGTCGAGGCTGCTGGCTCTTTCGACCATCTCGTCGATGCCAAGGTCCTTCTCGACCTCCCCTGCCTCCAGAGTGTGCTCGTTCTTGTCTTCTGGGTGGCGCTTTTTGAGTCGTAGGTGCACGCTGCCTACTCCCCACGCCATCTTCCCGAACCTTGGGTAGAGCAAATCGTCGGCCTCCTTGTTGATCTGGAGGACCATGTGCTGCGCGTTCTTGTCGGGCTTAGCAACATATAGCACCTTCCAGTCGCTTGTTGGCACGTCCGGGTTTTGCCACAAATTTCAATAAAAGTTTACGGAAAAAGAATTAAAGATTCCCGATAATCAGTTGAACAATTCTGTATTCCGAGTTTCACAATAACTCTACATACATACACTTTTGTAATTTCAAGTCAGAAATATTATATATGGTTTATGGGGTCGGAAATGAATATTTGTATGCTTAGCAAACTTCTGGGAAAAATTATAATGCCCTTTGCAAGGGTGTATAAACCAGCTAATGGGACGTCGATTTCCTTATAAACTTATATATTTCGAATTAGAATTGCTTAAGTTTACATGTGAAGTGCCAAATATGTCAGAAATTACCAGATCAGGTCGAAAGAAATTTTTATTTATTAGATGATTTTAATCCGCTTGGCATTCAGCAATCGATTTCAAACCGTCAAAGTTTCTAAACAATATCAAGTGACCGAAGATTTTTCGTCACTTCATATGTAAAGTGGTAAGATATTAAAGCGAAATGTAAACGTTTATATTTGGATCAACCTTAGCAGATTTATGTGAAAGCATATAACATTTATAAAGATCAAGTTTGGAAGCGATAGGATTCCAACTAAGACTTTTTTTCAGACCTATCTCTTCTACGGCAGCTATACTATGAAGTTTGCCAATTTTCATCAAACTTGCCTATTTTCATAAATACGAGGTTTGGAGATAGGTTTCAGAAAAAGCACTTAGCCTACAATTCTATGCAGCTGGCCATACCTCTATTAGTTGTATCATTGGTATAGCCAGCTGCCTAAATTTGTAAGCTAAGAGCTTTTGCTGAAAGCTCGTGCATACAAAATATCGCATTATACAGTAGTGTTGTTAAAACATCGATAGTAGGCGCCATCGATAGTATTCCACTAGTACTATCGAAAAGGTAGGTAGTTAGTTCCGGCTGGCCCTTTGTAGGGACCACACATAGACGTTACGGTCCTTAGTGAGGCCGGGTGGCTTTTTCTGGGTACCATTAGAAATCCAAGAGGATGTTTGACGTTTTGGCAAATGACAATAGTTGTTTGGGAGACTTCCTTGCCGCCTCCTCAAGAGAGGTGAGACTTGGGGAGTGCAGATGTCTTAGTCTCGTCTTAGCGATCGCTGGGCAGCTGCAGATGAGGTGTTCCAGAGTTTCAACGACTCCAGGTTCCTTACATTTCCTGCAGATGTCCGTTGTCGTGATGCCTAGCTTTTTCGCGTGAGCAGCTGCTAGGCAGTGACCAGTTAGTATGCCTATAAGCAATCTACAGTCTCTTCTTTGGAGCTGTAGCATATAGTGCGTGAGTTTTTTTGTCTCTCGTCTTGCACATGATTTTTGAGATTCTGCAGCCGGTTGTGTTCTTCCACTTTTCCTCTGCTTCTTTCTCCGCTATCTCCTCCATTTTGCTGTGTAGCGTCTGTACGGAGATGGATATGTTTAGTGTTGCTTCTTGGCTTAGTGCGGTTCCGGCTTTTGCAAGACTGTCAGCCATTTCGTTTCCATCAATGTCCCGGTGGCGGGGAAGATTTGCACCTTTCTAGAGATGCTGAGGGAATCTATTGCCTCCCTGCTTGCCAGAACATTTTTGGAGTTAATGGTGTGTCTCTGCATTGCTTTGATTGCCGCTTGGCTGTCAACGTATATGTTTATTTGGTTGTTTGGTGCGTATTGTTCTGCCAATTCCGCTGCTTTCCTTATTGCGAAGACTTCCGCCTGGACTATGGTGCAGTGGTCTGGCAGTTTATAGGAGAGCCTCAATTCCGGCTCATCGCAGTATACAGCGGCCATCTTGGAGCCGTCTGTAAATAGGTGCATTGCTTCCTGGGCCAGTCCTGTACGCCAGTCTTCTGGTCCCAGTAATGCTGATGCACCTGTGAAGTTGGTTTTTGGGATCGTGTAGTCCGTGCTACTGTTGATCACTCTACCCACCGTGCTGTGTCCTTAGCTTTGTAGCGCCATGGTGCCTGCCGCACAAAGACGTTGGGCCGTCTTTTGTGCAAGGAGGCGTGCTTGGATGTCCAGTGGGTTGACTCCTAGGATGTGTTCGAGTGCTTTTGTTGGAGTGGACCTCAGCGCCCCCGTTATGCAGACTAATGCCTGCCGCTGGGCCTTTTCCATCAGCTTTAGATATGTGGACTTCTCCGTGGCTTGCCACCATACCAATATGCCATGTAGTAGTATCGGTCGTACTATTGAGATGAAGAGCCAGTGCGTTAGACTTGGTGATAGGCCCCAAGTGCTGCTTAGCATCTTCTGGGATGCATATAGCGCATTGGTTGCCTTTTTCATCCTTTCCTCCACATTGAGTCTCCATGACAGTTTACTATCGATTACTACTCCAAGGTATTTTACGTTGTTCTTTGGCGTTACTTGTATTCCTTTTATCGTAGGTGGAGTCCATTGCGGTACCTTGTATCTCTTGGTGAAGAGAATCAGGTCCGTCTTCTCTGCATTGATACTGAGTCCGGCTTCAGTGGCCCACTTTAGTATCTCTTTGAGAGTAGAGTCCATGATTGAGCTAAGAGTCGATGGACATTTTCCCATGATAATTATGCTTATGTCGTCAGCATATGCGGTTATCTTGGGTGCTTTCCTGCGGAATTTTCGTAGTAGTTCGTTGACCACAAGGTTCCATAGAAGGGGCGACAGAACTCCGCCCTGAGGCGTTCCTCCATGTGCCTCTTTCGTCATGGTTGTGGTACCCCACTCGGCTTGTACTCTTCTGCAGCTCAGCAGGTTGTATATCCAGGAGTACAATGTCTTGTGAATTGCTAGTGCCCTTAGGCTTCGCATAGAAAAAATTTGATTAAAAAATTTTTTCATTGTCCTCCGGAACTTCTGCCAACACCAACAATCTAGTTGCTCAGCTCAGTGCGCTCTCTGTTCAGTCCTTAATTGGCCAGTGTGCAGTGTATGATGCGAAATGTTAGATGCAAGAGCTTTCAGCAAAAGCTCTCGGTACTCATTTTAGGCTGAACGCCATACCTGTATTATAGGTAGCTGTATCATGGGTATAGTGGTGTCGCTTTCCCCTCTACACCTCTTTTCTACAAACGAAAGCTTAGCATGAAGTTTGTTTTACCGTGTAAATCCCGGCCATATATCAAAATTGAGGCGGAATATCGGGAAGTGTTAGCATGAGTCGATGAAGCACCGGTATGCAAAAAAAAACGGAAAAAAGGATAATAGTCTACAAAGCAAATAAAGAGGCGACAATTGCGTCTGTTTCAAACGTTGTTACCACTGACGCCAGGCCATTTTTACTTTTAGACATCGAAGAGTTTTGCGAAACTTTAAACTAGGGGTGCCCAGAACGAGCTTACGGTCGCGCGAAAACAAATACAAATACAGAAAATACATCTCAAGCAAGAACAACCACAAGAAATAGAAAGAGAAAATCGATTTTTGTTTGTGTGTTGTCATTGCTGTCTCAAGCAGACGGCGTGAGTCAGGCGCTGACTACACATAAGCAACATTGTTGTTTGAGTTTGTCGGAGACATATGAGAGAGAGAGAAGAGAGATTGTTGTTGCCGGTCTGCACGGAAAGAAAGAGAGGAGAGTACGCATGTAAATTGTTAATTGCTTTATGTAGGCTTATGGCGCGAATGGACGCTCCAGCTATTCCTTTATGCAAAACAGCAACGAATGCGGGGCTTGCGGAATGGGCTTGGGCACTAGAGCAAGGCCAAACATCGATGTTTTTAGCGATGTATCGATGTTTGGAAGAAGTGGCAAACATCGATGTTTTTACTTTTCTACCATCTCTAAAGGCGTCTGCAGAGGAAGCGAGGAAATTGTAAGAGAACTTATTGAAATTTGTAATTCATAATATAAATGTTTTCAATTAAATAGAAATAAATAAGAGAGCTTGTGGTGGTGATGGACTTGCCCAGTCGCAGTATCAAAAATATAGACAAATAAGCACACTTAATGACAATTTTAAATAATATATGTTATGTCGGCTAACCGATTGTTGGACGTCCAGGGCCACAGAAGGGTACATTACAGTTACTTGCCATTTTATAAGTAACAATTTTGAATTACAGTCGATAGTTCTGTCTACGCAGAAACTTTTAACATTCACAAATCATACGGCAAACCACATATTAGAAACTCTGCTAAGTATATTGGCACGAGAAAGTTGTAACAGTTGTATCTGATAATGACGCAACTATGAAGAAATGGGTTGACCTTATTTTGAGAGCTTTGCTTAATTCGCACTGCGTTTTTGTTGCGAAAGAGCACCAAATAAGCTCATATACTGTGGGTGTATCGACGTCGCTGCCCCTGAGCAGTTTTGTATGCATAGAAGATAGGACTCAGATAGCCAAAATACGGAACGTAGCAGACCATTTTTGCATTCTTTACAAGTTCAGCGTACATAAGTTATCGGCTAAGTTAGAAAAAGTCAGGTCATGTAAAGAGGACTCGATGGATATATTCTAAATTCTTTTTACTGATAAAATGAAAATCTGACAGTTTTTTCCATTTCGCTCCACATCTGAAGGTCCTCTTAAAACTTCCAATTTATGTCTTTAAAAGGCTGTAAAGGCTTTTAAACTGTAAAATTGCTGCCTTGAAGCGTTAATAAAAATGTAAAATAAAAATGTATCTAAATTGCAGTCCTCAATTTGCATTTGCTACTAGTACAAAAGAATCAGGCAGCAACAAAGGCAGTCTTCATTCTCATACAAGAACAACAACAACAACAACAAAAAAAGTGTATTTCAGTCTCAGACTTTTTGACTCACTTTCTGCTTGAATTGATGCAGACGTCCTGCCGCTTTGGCTGGTGTACGCTACCAAACAGATGCTATCAATACATCATTTGCCTTTGTGCTGCTGTCACAAATTCATTCACCTGTTCTCGGGCCACGACTTCATCATCAGCCCATCAACCATTCCCAGCAGCAGCAGCAGCAGCAGCAGCAGCAACAGCAGCTCTCGGTCAGACAATTATACTGCGTTGATCTCCAATTAGGCTGTCGAAACTCCATTTACACGGCAACGGGCGTCCCATAAAAAATGAGAAGACTTGGCCTTTTATAAGGCACAACAACAGCAACAACAACAACAACCAACGATTCTCGCTGAGAGCTGGACCCAAGTTGTGCAAGTCATCATCAACATCAACATCAGCCACATCGGCAAGTTAAGTAAATACAAATATGAATGAATTGCTCAGATCTGGATCTTGGCAGATCATCGTCAGGCATTGTCTTCAGTTTTTGGAGTGTTCAGCTTACAAAAACTCAAGAGTGTTTGCCCTTTCAGCAGTTGCAGTTTTTTTTGTTATACTATTTTTTTTTGTTCAGTTTCGTCGAATTTCGTGTAATTTATTAATGGCTGAAGCCCTAGTCGGGTTTACCTTAATTAGTTCAGCACTCGTTAGACATTCCAAAAAGCCACAGGCATTTGGCATTTGCATGACGATGATGATGATGATGATGGCATGCAGAACTTAATACCAACGTCAACGTTGTTGAACAACTTTTTCCTCATTATTGAAATTCCAATAGTTGGGATATGAAAGGTGTTAAGGGGAATATTAGATACTCTAAATATCTTAAGTCTGGCTATAAGGAAATAAAATCAAATCCAATTGTGCCATTTCACAATGGTTGGTTCAAATGTTTATAGCTTGGCTATTTATCCGCAGATTTCAAACTGAATCACCCTACACAACTATTTTCATTTTACAGCAAAAAAAAGGACATATTATACTGATTTTTTTTTGGAGATGTTTATGTTGGATTATTTATTTCATACACTCAGGAAAAAAACCGAGAACTTTGTACTTGAATGAAGTACAAACGTTGTCAATAGTACGTTAAGTTCGAAAATACTTGATTCAAGTACAAAAGTCTTACTCCAAGTACGATTTTTTCAATCCCGAAATATTTGTTTTAAGACTGTTTCGGGATATTTTAAGTACGTTTTGAACTATTATAAAATCTTTTTGGTCATACTCTTAGTATGTTATGGTCTTGAGTGCAGCCCAAGTAACTCTCAAAATAAGTGCAAAATGTTCTTCATCGAAGTATTATTAATTCTAACATCAACCCCAAAACATTCTTGAAACAAAATAATGCTCCATAAAATAATTACAAAATGTTCTTGGTTTAAGCCCATAAAATTTTAGCCTTTTTCCAATTTGTTCTTGAAACTGGCTCTCTGTATTATATTATCAAAATCCAAAGGAAATGAATAAGCCAAAGACCAAGATGTTTATACTGTAGGTCAGAAATCTACCCTCACTCCATAACCAAAGTGTTAGAGCCAGGAGGGAATTTTAAGAACATATTCGACTTGAAAAAATTCACATTTTCCGTAGCACAGTTTTAGGAGCTTGCATTGTAAGTTCATTTTGTCCTCAATCCAAGAAAGTTTCTACTTGAACTAAGAACTATCCTTACTTAAATTTTTTGGCTAACTATAAGTACGAAATGTTCTTGATTCAAGAACGTTTGTTCTCATTTAAATAATATTAACAGTCATTTTGCTGTTCTAGAATGTTTCGTACTTAATTTAAGTACGTCCAAGAAGAAAACATACTTGAAATTTTAAGTACAAAACGGTATAGATTCTATCCCGTTTTTTATCGTTTTATTCTGAGTGTATACACGTTATATCTGAAGTATCTTTGAAAAAAATGTTCATGTAAAAATATCAATAGATAAATCCGTGACAGCGAGTCTTCGGAGGCGTCTCGGAAATATGCGGTGATATATACATATATTGTTTCGATATGTTTATGAATATAAATTTTACAACCTCGTAAACTTTGTCAATTTTTGGCAAACTGAAAAATGGTATAATTTTGGATTATTAGTCAAGTTTGGCTTATCACTCTAGTGTACAATTTTCAGATGTTAAAATGTTGTTGGTTAGATTTATTACTTGCCTTTTTGGATATATATAACACTTCAAAATCAAACTTGTGGTTTTGTTAACAATTGCTTTTGCCGCAGGTGCCTAATTTACACTTGTTTTAAAACTTTCCGAGGCTTGCAAAAGTTTTCTTCAAAAGTGTAGGAAAGCAAGCTTCGGCCCGACCGAAGCTTATGTACCCTGGCAGCTTGTATAATTTATATAAATTAAGGCTTTAAATGATTTTCGTCAAACTTTCTTAGCTGAGTTATTTCTCAAACTAAGCAATAGTTGGCGCCCCTACTTTGACTATTTGCTTGCCAGTTTTTTATATGTTACACAGAGAAAACAAAATTGGCTGCACAGCGAAACGAAACGTGTTGCGTCCTGCTAAATTGCACACGTAAAATGTCGAATTCAGATAGCTACACGCCACGTGCAGAAAAGCTACACGTATCATGTAGAATTTCAATATCTAAACGCCTCGTGTAAAAAAGCTAAATGCTGCGTGGGCAAAAATAAAGTCTACACGAAATTAGAAAATCAGATTATTTCCAAATAACTTCAACATTTTTCAGGCAGCAAGCTGAATACCACACGAACGTGTTGGTTTTCTACACGCGCGTGCTCTATCAGTACTGAACTCTTACATTTTTCGTTTAGAAAACTTAACTCCACACGCGACTTGTAGGTTTTCTGCACGTCACGTGTAGCTTTCTCATTTCAACAGGTGGCGTGTATCTTTTCTGCACTCCGCCTTTAGAATTACAAATGCTGGATGTTGCTGCATGTTGGAAATCTACTCGTGGTTTAGCTTTCTCATTTCTAAACGCGGCGTGCAGAAAACCTACACAAACGTTATGGGTTGAAAATCCCGGTCAAAACATGTAGAAATCCCACATTTTCGTGTAGCTTTTGCATATTTTTTTTTTGTCTGTGTAGCTATACGTTTCATCAGACTTTGCCCAAAATTGTGTGGAAACTGATAGTATTCATAACTAAAAAGTATAAGGACGCTTCCATTCAAAACAAAAAACTTTTTCTCACTCGAAATACTTTTTCGACCGATCGTTCCTATGGCAGCTATATGCTATAGTCATCCGATTTGGATCAAAATTGGCAGAATCGTGTGGTAGCATATTATAAGTACAAAAAAAGTTTTTCCTACTAAGACTTTTTTACAGACCTAACATGTGTATGGCAGCTCTAATATATAGTTGTCCGATTTTTATCAAACTTAGCAAACAAAATTATGTGAAAGCATTGAAAACTGATAAATACGGGGTTTGGGAGCGTTTGCATTGAAAACAAACAGTTTTTCGCCCTAAAACTAGAATATATATTCGTTTATGTGAATATTTATTCTTCACTTTATGTGGTCGGCAGTGACGTAGATAGTGGGGAAAATCAGAATTACAGAGGACAATGTCGTAGAATAAACAGAGCAAAAAATCTAAAAAACTTGACTTCATTTTGTAAAAGAAATACAGCCTTGTTCTCAATTCCACTTCCAAAAAAGTTTTTCGAAAATGTAATTGATTCGAGTTCTAGTAAAAGTAAAACGAAAAACTTTTGCGAATACAAATGTTTTGCTTAAAAGTATATTGCAAATTTGCCAATGTAAATGTAAACTACCCACAAATTGAAAATAGTTCACAGTTCTTTGGACAATTTAAGATATTTTGGAATCCTAAAACATTACACACGGGTTTTTTTTTTTTTATTTAAATAATTACGAACGTAATTTTATAAACACTTTCAATTGCTTAGAGGTTAGCAAAAGGGAAAAGTGAAATGTGAAAAATTCGTGTTCTGAATTCCACATTTCGAAAGCTCCGACCAGTTCGTTAGGCACTTATCAATCGATAGTCATCAAAAGTTTTTAGTCCATTAAAAAGTGGTAATTTCGTTAATTTGTGACCAATAACACAGTACTACAGCCAAAATATACTTTCGAAATGATCTATCATGCGCTGTAGAGCAGGTCGAGTATAGCATTTCCTCATATTTGGTTTTTTCCTAACACCTACCTCAATTAAATTGATATAACTCGCGCATGAACCGTCTGATTGTTTATAACTTTGTCAATTCTGATAGCGACGAGAGCAATCTAATATATTTTAATCAATGGTTTGACTGATTTAACGCGATGGCTGAGAAATGCGGCTGACAGATGTGGAAATTTCTACTTTGGCCACCACTGATTTAACTATTTTATTCTACGCGATTTTGCCTTAAAGTTTATTATGAGAACCCGTTTAATTGTCCCAATTAATTTGGATACCGTTTGACGAAGTTATTCCCATATTTCTGAGTACACCTCAGCGATCTAGTATTTTTGTTTGAGTATGCTAACATATTAGTGTGTTCTATAACATAAGTGCACAAAATTCATACATACAACATAAAATTCAAATAATTTTTTTTAAATATTTAAAATGAAAATATATATAATATAAACTTCCATGTTTCACGATTTCTGGGCAAATATTAAAGGTCTCCGAATACTGTAACCTAGTATAAAGATAAACTAAGATATAGTGTGTAGCTGTGAGCAGTAAGTGTCTATTATTATTGGTTGATGAGTTGAAATTCGCATGTAAAACAAAAGCGCCATGCATAGCAAGAACCGTACTCAGGCAGGCACGGTTAAGGCTTGTGAAAAGCTGATTGCTCTCTTGGCGCAAGCCTTGGCAAGCGTTCGGCTCTTGTCGGTGTGAGTCACATGCTAATTTTGTCGTTGCGTGTGTGCGTTTAGCCACTGACACAAAGTTTAATACTTAAGAAACTGCTTTTCAAGTCCACAAATAAGACAAAATGATTACTGCATAACCATGATTGTAATAATAATGTACCGCGATAAAACACCATGAGAATAGAGAAACCACTATAACGAGAGGGGATAAGAAACTGACATCAGCCTGCGAATCCACTAAAGCAGCCAGGTTCCATGCAAAGCCCGACCCGTTGTTCTGTCTAAAAAGCAATGCGCAATAAAATACTCGGTGGACTCAGCGCATAAGAAATTGCTTCGCTTCGAGGCGGGGACACGCACAAGCTGACGTCGCAACAAGTGCAATTGGCTCGCTTCGAAGTAAGTGAAAACCACCCAACAAAGCAGAGCATACTTATTGGGGCCATTATGTTATTGAACACACTAATATGTTAGCATACTGACAAAAAAAATACTATATCGCCGAGGTGTACTCAGAAGTATGCGAATAACTTCGTCATCCGGTAACCAAATTCATCGAGAGAACATTTGTTTGACGGAGAATTAAATGGACTCTCATAATAAACTTTAAGGCAAAATCGCTTAAAATAAAATACTTAATCCAGTGGTGGCCAAAGTAGAAATTTCGAAAAAAAAAAGTTGAAAGTTCCACATTTGTAAGCCGCATTTCTCAGCCATCGTGTTAAATCAGTCAAACCATTGATAAAAAAATATATTAAATTGCTCTCGTCGCTTTCGGAATTGACAAGGTTATAAACAATCAGACGGTCTATGCGCGAGTTAAATCTATTTAATTGAGGTAAAAAAGACAAAAGCGGTTTTTGGCCCATAACTTCAGATTTTGGGGGTCCCCGAGGGAAACCAAGTATGAAGATGTGCTACACACAGCGTACGCTATGTCAATACCCAGGTCATTACAATTTTTTGTTATTTGTAGCACTGTGTTATTGAAAGAAATGATTCTAACATATATTTTTTACATAAAGCTATGAAAAAGCATATTCGTATGCTTTTGCATAGCTTATGTACCAGACTGATTGTCATACTTTTAATCAGGGTATGAAGAAAAAAAAAACTCTTGGCATTTTAATAACCACACATACAAAAAATGTATGGGTGTTAAAATGGAGCGCCACATTTAAGTGGAAAGCATCCGCAGCGGCAACCTCGTCGCTTTGTCTGCAGCTTCTGCCGCTTCGTGGGTCGCCTGGCATGCAATGCAATGCAAAAAAATGCCAGCAGAAGACCAACTGGCTGGCAGCAGCAAAAAAAAAAAATCGTATTTAAGCGTAACTAAATGCCATGGATTAATGTCTAACAGGCGGCAGGTGCTGTGCATAAATGCCAGTTTAGTGGCAGAACTGACAGCAGGACTTGAATCCAGAGTAAAGCGAGAGACCCCACATATGGCATTAGCATATAAGCTACTGTGGCTACCTTAATGAGGGCAATAAGTTCATCGGCTATGGAAGTTAATGCCCCCGGAAATGGGTGCAAATACCAAACTGTTTTATTTTCAATCACTTAAATTATATATAAAACAATCAATTATAGCCTCGACCATTTTAAGAATAGAAATATTTCATTGCTATTTTTAACCATCCTGACTTGTTCAGCTGACTAATTTCATTAGCTTCCATATCATTTGCACGGTTCCACAGTTAATTGCATTTAATAAACAAAATAGTTTTTCATATGCGTAATTATGAATCGCTGGGAAGTCATTAATAAAGACTTAAAGACTACATTTGAAATTTCAATTTTCAATTATAACTCAAGTCCCCCCCACCCCTCCTCGCACCCGCCGACCTACCGTTCTGCCATCGGGTGTTAGTTTGATTTATCATTTGCTAATTGAAAAATTATACTGTTTGGTATTTGTCAGGCAGTTAGTTAAAATGTTGTCACGCGGGGGTTGGGGGTGGGGGGAGCCAATTTATTGAATGATCGGTCGCAAGTGCAAGTGCAGTGATACGACTTGGGAATTTTTTCTAGGAATTTTGATTGAGTTGAATAAGCAATTGGCAATTTTCGTATTTAATATGTAAACGAATTGTGTAAGACTAAAAATAAACCAACTGACTGACTGACTGACAAATAAAGCAATGCCAAACCAAACAAACGAAAGACTTAGGCAACGAACTTGGCACTCACCGAAAACTGTTCTCGCCGTTTTCGCTGGTTCATTGTTTGGGTTTTTGTGCAGTGAGAAAGGGAGGGAGGGAGGAAATTTATAAGCTACCCAGCGAATTAATGCACATAAATAAACAAAATGTGACGTTGAGCGAAAGACAAGCACTTGAAGTATTTTAATTGTCTAAATGCCAAAGCTGATGATCAGCACCGAATGCCGACAACAACAACAACAACAACAGCTACAGAAACCGGCAACAATTGCTCTGTGTGAAGGAATCAAAAACTGTGCTACAAAATTTAGTTAAAATTATTATATATCAAAAAGGCAAGAATCGAGTTGACTGTTGGCACCCTCATTCACTTACAATTGCAGTAGTGGTTTTCCGAAGCAGGCAACAGTAGCACCAATGAATGAAGTAAAGTAAAGAAAAAACCATCTACAAACAAGATTATAGTCTCAAAACTGAGACAAAACTATGTATGTTGGTTTTTTGGCTCTGATAATCATTAACCTGTTAAACTTTGTATTATTAACTTTACCTTAACTCTGATAATCGAACTCAGGATGCGTTCCACCATCTACCACACTCAATGCAAGCATGCAAGAATTTTACTGTGGTCCACATCGTAATTTAATGATTCTTCAGTCACGGTCACTATATCAATATTTTTATCAATAGAGGTCCTAAACCCACACGGAAAGAAAAAATCGGTTCAGAAATAAGGTTGCCTTCAACTCAAAACACGAATAAAACTTTCTCAATAATTTTGAGCACAAATGTTCTAAAAGTGCTCAGCTCAACCATCACACAGAAAAGCATAAGTAGCCCTTTAAGGCATCTACGTACTTGCGAAGTAAGGAGAAGTTCATAGAAATTAGGAATGCAAACAGGTTCTAAACCAAACCGAACCTAACCGTACCGAACCGCTATTAGGTGCACTTAAGCCGAACCCCGAACTGAACCAGCGTCGGTTGGAAAGCGCTGATCCGAACCGAATCGCTTTATTCATCAACCAGTTTGACCTAGCTCCTACCTTAGATTAGGTTAGGTTGCGAGTTCAGAAGCGGTGAAGCTTCTTCACTTAGGCCAAAAAAGGCCTGATACCATATAACCCCTAAATTTTCACTTTTAGACTGTAAAGGGTGGGTCTTTCCTCTTGAACCACTTAGAGTAGCACAAGTAGCACAAACTTGAATAGCAAAGCAATCTCTATTTCAGTGACGGCTGAAATGTTAGGTAGAAAATGCTGACCAAGAGTGTGGCGAATCGTCTCCTACTGAGCGCCAGACAGTGCACTATGGGCAAAAAGTCCGAAAATTGTGCATAAAGTATTTTTTTTTATATTTTAAATACTCAAAGTTGAATGTGTTTTCCAATTATGCATACTTAAGAGAAAATAAAAAAAAAAATTTCTTTAAGCGTACGGTTTGAAATTGCCGCGCAAACAAAGTCAGCTTACTAAATGCATGCCTGACCTATCGAAATGCAACCGTGAATGTCGATGAACTTTGCGCGTTTGTTGTGGCTTTTTCTTTAAAGTGAAGACAATTTGGAAATATGGCAAATAATCGTACAGGTATGTAGAATCAACGTTGTATGTTAGCTTTTATATGTTCTGTATGTTTTGTCGTGTATCGTCAATTGTTGTTGGAATATTTTTACAGCTCAAATTTAACAAATGTAATTGTGTTCTGTGGTGTGTAACTTATTCGACGCTCGCGCTTGCGAGCAACTAAAACTGGTATGTTTTTCGTAAAAGTATATAGAATACGGTGTTAATAATATTCTTTGCCCGTTTTTGCCCGTTTTCGATAAAAATTACATATTGCAGCCGAATATGAGTTTCGCCGCTTAACACTGCTGGAGGTTTGGGACAACAATAGACTCGACGACTCTGCCGTAACGAAGTGGATGTTGGAGAAAATGAAAATAAGTCAACTCAGCAACTCACACGTTAATCAAATTGAGCAAAAAGTTTGCAGTTTTATCACGCATATTAAGAAATATTTGCCTAAATGCAACCGTATGTTGTCAAGGTTTAAAGTTACTCACTCAAGGTGGCTTTCGCAGGCGATTATTATAACCGTGGATGAAGAGTTTACGGATCCATCTCCCTCTAAAATGGGTAGACCAGCGCTAAGCTATACACAGGCTGGAATGCGTTTGAAACATAAATTAGCAAATGATCTTGCATCGGACACTGACTTTTCAACGCAGCACTTATTACATGCTGCTTCTGTTTTTGCGAAGAAGGCTAAAGAGGATGATTTGTTTAGCGCATTAAAAGTCGTCAGGGAAGAACAGACAGGGAACACGAGAGGAGGCCGAAAATCTCAGGTGATTATTCCCCTTACCCCTGAAGAAGCATTGGCATTTTTGTTGGAAAATGGACTTAGGAAACAGCAGTATATCAATATGCATCATCTTAATAAAGCTGGTGGCTGCAACATTTTCCCCCCATATTCAGAACTTCAAGACGCTAAAACGATTTGCAGACCAACTCAAACAGAAATTTCTGAAAATTGTGCGCAGGTTTCAATGCAAAACCTTTTGGACCATACAGCCGAAAGAATATTGGTCCTGCAAAAAGAGGTTATATCTCAAATGGAAAATGTTTCACGTTGCACATTAATAGGAAGCTACGGATTTGATGGGTCTACTGGCCAAAGCTTATATAAGCAGAAGTTTCGATCAGAAGAACCTGCTTCTCTGGATCTATCCCTTTTTGTCAGCACTATGATACCATTAAAATTAGTAGATGCAAATCAACGAATTATTTGGAATAACAGAGCTCCACAATCTGTTAGGTTCTGCAGGCCACTTAAAATTGAGTACGCAAAGGAAAGCCATGAGAAAATATTAAGAGAAAAAGAATGTTTGGATATGCAAGTCGCCGGTTTGAACTATTTCATATATAGAAAGGAAGGCAAAAAATTTGTCATTACCTATGAACCACAAATGACACTTATTGATGGTAAAGTACTTAACGCTTTAACTGGTACATCATCAACTCAGTATGTGTGGGGTCAAATCTAAAAAACTCCTCGAGACCATTGATTTTCACTCCGGAGTTTTTAAGCCAAGGCCAGCGACTCTAAAATATGGTGTCAGTATTGTATTGAATTTGTATTGAACGTGTCCTATAGGCTTAAAATTCAAAAGTGGCACATCACCCAGTCTAACAAAATCGAAATGATGGCTCGGAAAAAGGAAATTCAGGAAATGATGTGGACAAAAATGGATCTACATGTAAGCATTCCCAAACAAAACGGAAGTGGGAATAGTAATGATGGAAACACGGCTAGACGAGCATTAGCGAATTACCAATTATTTTCCTCAATTACAAGCTTTGATCAAAACATTTTATACAATTTGTATGTAGTTTTGATCACAATTTCAAGCGAGCATTCTGTTGATGTTGATAAATTCAAAGCATTTTGTGAGGATACATTTTTATTATATGTTAATACTTATCCTTGGTATCCAATGTCACCGACGGTACATAAAATATTAATACACGGCTGGCAAATAATAAACTCCTCTTTGGTTCCGGTTGGATGTTCAGGAGAAAATGCTTCAGAAGCAAGGAACAAGTACTATAAAAACGATAGGAAGTCACATGCCCGAAAAAATTGCCGCTTAAACAATATGACTGATGTTTTTTATAGAGCTATGGATTCTTCTGATCCATTAATATCCAGTATTTGCTTAAATGAAAGGCAAAAGAAATTTTAAAAAAACCCCTCCCGGCAGAAGTAATAAATCTTTTAAAATGCCCACCTCCCCCGAACTATGAAACAATCACGTCAGAAATAGAAAATGAAGATTTGGACTCCGCTGATGATTCTGATGATTATCTAGAAATTGACTTAGATAATGAAGAAGATTAAACCTATCTGTAAATAAAATTATAAATTAATAGCAAAAAAAAAAATTTTTTTTTACTTGGGTGTGGGCGGATGGTTGAAGGAGTAGTTTTGTTGCAAAACAGAAATAAACCGAAATTCTATATTAATATTTTACATGTTTGTGCCAAATTTGTACGCTCTAGCTTTAAAATTAGACTTTATGCAAAAATTTCGGACTTTTTGCCCACAGTGCAGTGGCAGAGAAGATGTGAACGCTTTCTTCTTCACCTTATGTTTGGTAAATTTAATAAGTTCTAATATCTAAACGGGTGGTATTCTCGCATTGAAAAATTACTCAGTCGACACCGCTTCTGTCAGAAATTAGTCAGCTGTTCGCTCTCACTTACGCTCTTTGGATACATTTGGAAATATGTACGTCTCGCTCTAACGACTGTGATTTCCTATGTGGCACTATAAGTATCTCGTTGGGCACTATCGCTCGACACCACTCAAAATAGAGAGGCAGCGCAAATTTTATCTCTAATACTGATTGCTCTATGTCAACGGCTCAGCGTAAATTAAAAATGTTGCGGTCAAATATTTGACCATTTTCTCTACCCAAAGAACATCATTTCACTCAGATATTTGTCAGCTGTTTGCTATCAATTGGGCTCTCTGAGCTATTTTTTGACTCTCTGAGTTATTTTTTGACTATGTCCGTCTTCCTCTAGCCACCGCGTTAACCTATGTCGACAATAATTTTGAGTAAAGTATCTCGTTGTCACAATGAAGTTAACATCACTCCAAAAAGAGTCATATTGTGCTTCTATGTTAAATTTTCATTGCTCTACCTCTAAAGCCGAGGTGCTCATTCGTCGCCATGACAATATCACATGTTGCAAAGACAAAGACAATAGCCAAAGGCAGAAATGAAATTGACACAAATGCTCTTAGTTAACACAAACGATACTAAAAATAACAAAAATTTGGTCTGCAACATGATTTGAACACACGAGCCGATTGTTCATGAGATGAGCGCTTATCCTTCAACGCCATCGAAGCCTCCGGAGTCACTCTTTAAAACTGTGATCCTCATTTGGCTTGATGCTGAGGAATACCAAAATTGAATTTAAGTTTTCCTTCGTTTGTTTCCCGCCCGCAGCGTCTTGAAGCTTCAAAACGAAAAATAAAGGTGTTTGTATGAGGTGCCAACATCACACCACCTACATTTTTCTAAGCTATGATTGATTTTGAGATACCATTATAAATTTTTGCTTTGTACTTACTTTACTGGGACTTAAAATCGGGACCTCGAAGACTGAAAACACATGGACTAGCTTACTCGATTATCAGGCATAAGCAAGACCTGGCATCAAAATCATACTTAAGAATGTAAGCAGTTGGCACTTTGCTGCTCAGCGAGCAACAAGGGGATCTGGTAGAGTGGATCTCTGGTGCTTGATGTCTCTAGGTCAGAGATGGGCTTGCACACATATCGTCACACTTTTCACACGCATACAAGCATAATTTGCGTGCGCCGCATTCGTGTTCTATAAATAATTCGTGTTCTATAAAAACTTTCAATGCTTATAGCGTACGTGTGAGCGTGTGAGCACACGCTGCCACGAGTGCATTGGAACGTCGTGACGCGCCCATCTCTGCTCTAGGTACACATTACTTTTGGTACTCATACAATTTTTTAAATTTTTTTAATTGTAGTTGTAAAATGTTTTTTTCTTCCCTTTTGTCAGACAGTGTAACTTTTTTGAAAAACAGAAGAATAAAAAACCACGCTTTGCAGATGAAACTTCTTTTTTTTTTGTTTTTTTTTGGGAAACTGTGGAAGTTGCTTGCGCCTACGACAATTTATGTGTTGGTTTGAAATTTCTCACAGAAAACAAAAGAAATTCCAGCCAACTTGCGGAATGTTAAGGCGAGTTGCCATTCGATTGCGGCCGCCGTTGCTGACATTTTGCATTTCGTGCAACGCATTCCTTGGGGCGCTGCTGGGCGCATGCGTACCACACACCAAGGAGGCAAAAGGCAACGCGAGACGGAGCCAGAGCATTTGACACTGATGAGCCTCGCGTACACACAAACTGCAAGGAAGACAACATGGCCAGAGGCTTGAGGACCCAGCATCTGGCTGCCAAGGTGGTCACCCCAAATGCAACACGCAACAGCAACAACAACAACAGCACAACAACAACTGCGGCGTGATTGTTATGGCTGTGTTGCCAGCGCTTTGCCTTGTTTCTCCCAGTTGCATTGTAAATTCGTAAAACAATAAAGAAATAAATTACTTTCGGCCCCAAAGTCCACAACTTCAAGCTCAAGAACTCTTGTACTTAGGCATGGGACGAGTATAGAGAAGTGGGATGGGGGCAGGGAGATGGGGACACGACAAAGCGTTGAAATCGTCGTGGCTTTTGTCTGTGCCCGAACCAAAATGGCCGTTCCCTCAAATCTCACTTCGACCCAGCCAGCCAGTGTGGCCCCGAATCCAAACCACAGCCTGAGCAAACATAATGTCTGACATGAACTTTGCGCGCTGCTGAAATTGCAATTTTAATGCAATTCGTGAGCGGCAATCGCTGCCTCAGCTTCAGCCAATCGTTCAAGTCCAAGTACAATTGGACCACCCCGATGCCAAAATGGGAAAAGGAATACATGAGCCAGGAGGAGGGCTGGTTGCAGACAAAAAGATAAAAAAAAAAGGAAAAATCAAATAAAAGCTTAGCCAAAACATGAAAGAAAAAGAAAACATCAACCAACCAACACCCGCGCCAATTGGCAAAATGATGATGAAGCTGCTGATCACCAGAGTGGGGCTCTAATAGCGAGGGGTGAATGAGAAACTTGAAATCCGATCAGAATGAAACTTTTACAAAATCGGTCACCCGCATCAGCTATTGGCATCAGCTGTGAAGTAAAAAAGCTATGAAAAAGCTTCTCAGAAATTACATTTTGGAATAGAGAATGAAAAACACACGGCTTTACTCACTTAAACTTTAAATATTTTGTACTTCTCAAAACTTTTCGACAAAGTGAAAAAAAGTCGAGTAATAATTTGAATGAATAATTTGAAATTTTTTTTGTAAAATGAGAACTCAAATGAATCAGAAAAAATCGGTCTCAACAAGGGTGTAGATTTTGTTTGATATGTTAGATTTTGTGACATACAGACATGTGCTCAATTCCACTTTCTCAGTTACTTTTCGAAAGCGATTCGCATGTTTGTCGGTTTTACAAGTTATAAAGCGTTTGTTAACATTATGACATCATTTATGTAGTTCCCTTATTTCACCCTTCCAACATGGATTTGTGAATCGTCGATCTACTATCACTAACCTATTAGAGCTTACATCATTAGTGATCAAAGGGTTCTTATTGTTAAGTGAAATCTGACGTCATTTAAACTGATTTTAGTAAGGCTTTTCCTTCTTCTGATTCATAAGCTAAGTTTAATCGGTTTTGCAACTAACCTTCTTAGTTGGATCTGTGAGTACCTAAGTTCTAGAACACAAAAATGTATACTTACAATTCATAGTGTAGAGGCTAGCGGTGGGCACGCCCTTGCTCCCATAGCTACGAGGTTTTTTTTTCGGCAAGTGGCGTCTGTCAGTCTCATTATTTCTTACGACGCAAGCGCCGGGCAGAAATGGTTTCATTTTGAGCCCAAATGAGACCATAAAAAATTTGGGGCCGACCGGATAAAGTTTGATGACCGCCTCATCGACCTAAAGATCCATAGAGCAAAATGTATGAGAAAAATGGGGGGTAAAATCGGGTTTTGGATCATAAAATTTTATACACATGTTTTGTATGCCATATTTTGGTTGCTTTTTATTAAAATATATCTAGACAGTAGTTTTGAAAAGAAAAGTGGCCAATTCAAGATAAAAAAACCCGAAAAAAATGATTTAGCAGAACTTTACGTTTTCTTCACAAAAATTATAATATAATGTCATTGTCGCATTCTAAATCGTTCTCGAATACATCAGCAAGGAATTGTTCGATTGTCACTCGAAATGTAGCTGAGTCCGTGCACAAAGTTGATATGGTCGGCCGCATTACCCATCAAATATTGGGTACCAAATTGCCGTCAATTCGGCAAGTACTTTTTATACTCTGTACCGAAGGTACATAGAGTATATTAAGTTTGTGCAAAAGTATGTAACAGGGAGAAGGAATCGTTTCCGACCCTATAAAGTATATATATTCTTGATCAGCATCAACAGCCGAGTCGATTTAGCCATGTCCGTCTGTCCGTCTGACCGTCTGTCCGTCTGTCTGTCCGTATGAACGAAGAGATCTCAGAGATGGTAAGAGATAGAGGTTTGACATGTATGGGACATATATTTCTTATACTTGCAGGCAGATCAAGTTTATTTTCAATTTTTGCCACGCCCCCTCCCGCCCCCGCAATTTGGAAAAAACTTCATATCTCCTACAGTTTTGAAGATAGATCGTTCGTTCCTTCTAGAGATACCTTGTAAACAAAATTATTTATCGATTTGCAAAAGGAATGATAAAGATCGGATGAACGATACTCAAGTTATGGGCAAAAAACGGCCAGTTAACACCAACCACCCCCCCACCAACAACCACAGCAATCTTAGTGCGAGAGAGAAAGAGAGAGAGAGAGAAAAACTTAGAGAGCGCACCGCGTTGTGTGCGGGGTGTTAACTGGCCGTTTGACTCCTGAGCAAATGCGAGTGTAAGGTTACAGAGTATGTTATAGTCGGGCTTGACCGACTTTCTTTCTTGTTTTACTTACATCTAAAGAAAGTTCGAGATTATCTATGACCACGGTTTCCATATATTGGCAACATGCACGTATACCAATACGAGAAATTCACAAGTGCAGTGAAGAAATAATTAAACTTTATGAGAAATGGAACGCTGCTCGAAAAGGGGATAAACGTCCCAAACGTGCAGAGTTTTTGGGAAACTTGGATGATCTCTTTGATATTGCTAATGCCGAGGCTCTTAATAACATGCATATCGACCAGGATAAACAGTTTTTGTTTAAGCAAAGAGAGAAGGGTCGTCCGGGTTGTAGAACTCCTTCATCTGTCATTAGCATTTCGTGGAGAAAGTTGTAATTTGCGTACTTGCAGTTCAACATCAAACGCAAGATTTATGGGTAAAGCAATTTACAGCTTTAAAATATTTCTTTTTCGTGCTCGTGAGTATTTTTCTCGTAGTATCGTAGTATTTTCTAATACTACTTTATATTAAAGTTTGGTATAGATGTACGGATGCGATTACAGCTCCAAATCTGGATTTGCAATTTATTAAGAACTCAATCGCTTACAAAGAAACAGACAAAGCGGTATCCAATATTTAAAATCATTTATTGTATTTGTCTACGGAGACTATTGCATTAGCATTTTTGGATTCGACCATTGAGGATGAGGAAAAAGGAAAATGGTACTAGCCTTGCAGTCAAACGATCCAAAAGTAAAACTATTTGATAATAGAAAAATATCGAGCGCAGAAGACACTGTTTAGTTCAATAAGCGACTTTGTTTTGTATAGAACAAAGGATTTTTTTGATTCGTTTGGTCTGCCAAGCGATTTTTTAAGACTTGATCCCTCAACTTGGAACGATAACGATGATTATCTGGAAGGCATTGAGCTCTGCAATGATTTATTTGTGGTAAATGATGCTGCTGATCGTGGAATCAAATTTATGAAAGACTACAATCGCATATTGACAAAAATCAACCAGGTGAAGCACTTAGTTCTTCAATTTGTCGAAGATTATAGAAAACAGTTTTCTTCACATTACAAAATGGATATTGCAACGCATACAGTAATATAAGAAGTAATCGTGAAATCCTTTTGTTATATTTTTAATTTTTTTTACAAAAATATATGTGAAAAATAAACAAAAAGTTCTGCTAAATCATTTTTTTCTTTCTTTTTGTCTTGAATTGGCCACTTTTCTTTTCAAAACTACTGTCTAAATATATATTAAGAAAAAGCAAACAAAATATGGCAGACAAAACAAGTGTATGAAATTCTATAATCTTAAACCCGATTTTACCCCCCATTTCTATGGATCTTTAGGTCGATGGGGGGCGGCCATCAAAGTTTATCTGATCGGCCCCACATTTTTTATGGTCTCATTTGGGTTCAAGGAGAAACCATTCCTACCCGGCGCTTTGAAAAAAAAAAAAAAATATATATTCCTAAGGGTCACTCTATTCAGTATTAACCCACTCTCGTATACGCCCATGATGTAAAACTACTTTTAAGTTTAACATAAAACCATGTTTCCCGCTATAATTTGCAAGCTGATTTGGATGCTTTTCAGTCCAAGTGTAAGGTTATGATATTTTACAGAAGCTGACCACAATTTGTCACATATTTGCTTGATAATGTGGCATTAGAGTGCTTAAATGATACCGCCCATGAAGTAAATGATCTAGGGGTAATTCTTGATCATCAACTTACACACCTAATCATATTAATAGGTACACACATCAACTCTGACTTTAAGGTAACAGAAAACAGTTTTATTCATTGTTTCAAACTTAAAATTTGTTCTTATTGGTTCTTAAACTATTTGTTATTAATAAAATAAACTTAATTGTAACATAGAATAATAATATAGCATAAAAGAGATCATTTTGTGTTTCAGATACGTTTTCAGTGTGATCATAATAATAGGTACACTTCATGTGTTGGTAAGAAAACCAATTTTAATTTCCATTTTGTGTTCTTTTTTTAGGTAAATTAGTATTTCCTAACTTAGTATCCAGTGTATCCATCTCTATTTTTGGCCACTACTGCTATTCTTTTTGGCTTTTAATAAGAGCCTGGCAGGTCTACCACAGTTTTTGGACACCTTCCCATAATTTTTGTTTATTTGAAAATGAATGCTTTGCCAATTTCTTTTTAAGTCTCCCCACAAGTTTTCAATGGGGTTAAGGTCGGGGGATTGGCTTGGCCACTTCAGAACGTCAACTTTTTGGTCCTCGAAAAATTTAGATAACAGCCTGTGTGTGTGTTTAGGATCATTATCTTGCTGAAATACCCAACGTAATGGCATATTTTCCTCAGCATACAGTACCATAACTGTTTCCAATATGGATTTGTACTCTTCAGCATTCATTTTGTTCGTAGTCTGGTAGTGTAATGTATGTAACTGCCACTGTTAATAGGGCATTCTTGGGTTTATTAAGCGCTGATCGTTGATCCCTATACGACGAAGAATCTGTACACTTCTCTTGTCCGTCCGATTCTTGAATACGGATGATGTGTGTGGTCTCCACAATATTCGCCCCATCAAGCTAGAATTGAATCTGTGCAAAACCAATTCTTATTGTTTGCCCTTCGTGGTTTGAACTGAAATCCTGAGGTCCGTTTACCATCGTACTCTAGTAGACTTCTATTAATTAAACTTCCCTCCCGAATTAACCGTAGAGTTATGCTTGGTGTAATATTTACACATACATAAATTAATGGTTGGCCAAATTAACCTCAATGTTCCTATTAGACCAACTCGGATTTTAACCCCTTACATGAACCGTTCCGTGTCCTCTGTGCTGATTATAATTATAATAAACTATACGGAGTATTCAACTCGGAAGCTTCTCTACCTGATTTAGAAACTACTATTTTAACTTATTTAGCCCGTGTTAATATTACTTTATGTGTTTCTTTCCCATTTTCTTGTCACACTTTGGTGGCTGCGGCTCTCGGTCAGTTGGGAGGAAGGTGGGCTGTTGGCTTGGTGTCACATGGGCCACTTGAACGTACTGATATCCATCATCTAACGACAGTGATCTGCTCTCAATAACCGATTGCGCTCTTCTCTCAGTAGTTTCCTCTCCCATGAAAAACTTAACTGTGAAAGCGTGTTCAACTCTATTCTCTAAAAGTTTGCTTGCCCTCTCGGATCCGAAACTTCTCCTCAAGATTGGATTTTAAAAACGAAATTTTTGAAAATTCGAGAGAGAAGAATTTCAAAGAAGTATGTACTAGAAGCTATTCAAATGCAAGATTATAAAGAATTGTAGCCCTAAAGCCCTCGCTTGAGAAGAGGAAAGATATTATTGAAATCCCTTCATAGAATGCGAAACGGACAATTTTTATACAGCAGCAGGGTATATAGTTTCGTGTTTATCTTGTTCGGACTCTAAAGTATGTACCCCAAGTATGTACCCTTAATAAGCTTGTGCAGAAATATTATACCAATGTATACCAAACGGTCAGTTAAAACCAGAAAAAAAAACTAAAAAAAAGGGACAGATTTTTTTAAAAAGGATAAAAAAAACAGGTCAAACAATGTTTCCTTATTAATATAATAAAGCTTTATTGAATATCATAATGATAGTTGACGACCTTTCTAAATTGTAGAAATTTGAGTTTAGCCGGCTCGAGGTCAAATGAAACCAACAGATGTAAATGCTTTTTTACCGAAATAATTCGGTTGCTCACCGGCAACCATCTTCAGGGACAATTATTTTATACGTTTGTGCCGTCGGACGTGGAGTTTCGAATATTTTTATTTTCGTTTCATTCATATCAATTATATTATCAGCATCGATTTCGTGTACATATGATGCATTCGTTCCAATTAACCGAAGACAACTATCAGGAACTTGATAATTTTTGCCACACATGTCACATGTTTTGGCAAGCATGTAGTGCCGCCTCCTGATGTCAAGCTGCTGATGTTGAAAGTGGCTGAAACGTTATTTTGTTTACCTGTGCGAAGGGCACTGCATGTTGCATGTGTTTTTATGGTCAATCTTTGGATTTAAACTACAATTGCAGTATTTGCAGTATGCCTCCGGATCCGGATCCGGATCCTTGGCATCTCGGCACATCCAATTCTTTAATTCACGTTCTTTTGACAAAGATTCCTGAAATTTTTGATTTGTAAACGTCTTTCGGCATGCGAAATCATTTATTTTTATATGGAGTTTTTGATTTCGAGGGTATCTCCGTAACAAGCTCTACCAACACTTCACTATGACAATGAGTATGGACCTGCCAACTCGTTTTTTAAAAACAGCTGATAAATTGTCGAAGGGGGTCTTGAAATTAGGAAACATGTTTGAGAATTGAGCCCACAATTAAAAAAAAATTGAATGCAAAAAACACAAAAACAAAACTAGACTCATTTGAACCGTGCAATGAACCGATATTCGATACATCTGATTTCGATTACAAACAAATAAAAAAGGGTTACATCGGTTAAAAAAAATCTTATCAAAGGCGGTACTCTAATATGAAAGCGATGCCACATAGTTGAAATTGATAAGCTGCCTTGGAACAGATGCATGTTTCCGGCTCGAGGTCAGGATGATAGAAAATTAAACAATTTTATGTTTCTTTTTTCCGATATATTTGCCTTAGAACAATTAAAAAAGGATGAATAAAGGATAAAATATAATAAAAAAAGACATTTTTTCATGATAGGGGACGTTTCAAAAGTTTTCCGGAAATCGAAGTTTCAAAAAGGACAGATCTGTCCGCAAAAAGGACAAATTGGCAACACTGTATTATACCCCACATAGTGCGTCTATGCTCAAGTGTAGTTAAATGTAAAAGCTTAAGTCTGGATATATAAAGGGGAAGTCTCAATTGAGGGTGCCAACCCAGCTTGCAAAGAGCAAACAAAAGGAACTGCGTTTACACAGGGTTAGTGATTGAGAGTTCCACGAATCAAACTCCAAAATGGCCCTCACAAGAGCTTAGTCGTGTAGGGATCATAGACTTTTTAAGACCAACGCTTAATTAAACCTAACAAGCCCTTGGCTTTATTCACAGAGAGTTCAATGTTAGTGTCAAAAGATATTTTATGGTCAATGGTAATACCCGCAACATGGAAAGATTCGAGTTGATATGAGTTCAATAAATAGTTAATCAAATGAGCACTATCACCGTATAGCCCCGTCCTTGCACCTTCAGATTGATGATGAATGGTACGAAAATCGATTCTAATTGGGCTGTCAAAAAGCACTTAGTTCAGTGTTTTTGTTAAAAAAGTCGACAAGTTTTAGGACTGCGGAATTGTGCAGCTACCCAATAGATGGTGGAATCTTTATAGAATCTCCTTTAAATTTGATAGAAAAAACGACATAAAGATAGACAAAAAAGTATTTTCTCCACGCAAACTTTTCTGTGTATGTCCATCCACTTCAAGATTCGTAAAATAAATGCAGTTGCATTGATTTCTCAAAATCAGTTAATCTATGGAAATTGCGACCATTAAAATCTTGCAACTGTTTACTCATCCACTTGTCAAACCACCCTCGCATTTATGAGTTTTCTCCCTGCAAAGGCAATCATCATTGTACACACTCACACACACCCAAAAGCATTTGGCGTTGCCAACATGTCTGCCATGACAAAAGCTTCAGTTTTAGCTCTGAGCACCAAAGAAGACCAAGAAGACTGAGACACTGTCATGAAATGCCAAAATGTCTAGCTTCGAATGCTACACACGGCCAAAAAAAAAAGAAACAAAAAAAATACACACAATGATTTCAATAATGAACGGTTTATTGTTGTTGTTTCGCTTTTAAATTATTATTTCTCTTCATCTCTTTTTTTTTTGTATATTTGCCGCAAGGGTTTAATCTAGATAACAACAACAACAACAATAAAAAACCCATCGACAATCAACCGAAAAGTGCTTCAAAAAAATGAGCCAAGCCAAATGAAACAAAGGCAAATTGAGGCTTAAACTCGTTGTTATATCAAAAGACCCTCCTCCGCTGACTTCATCCAAAAGGCAAACAGTTCAATACATTTTGCGTCTTTAATGGAATTCTTATCGTGCAGCAAATTATTGTTATTAATTATTTTCAAAAGCGGCCGTGTGGAGAGGTGGTTGGAGGAGGAGGGGGGGAACAGCAGCTACAATTGCTCAAGGGTTGGGAGCGACACGCTGTCTGTGATTGTGACTTTGGAAGAGACCCGAAGCATAAATAATTTTATTAAAAAAAAAAAAAAAAAAGTTTATTAGTTTGTGTGAAACGAGTGAGTTGAGTGGGGCGCACCTTTGGCAAATTAGAAATCGCCGCATTCGCGTTGATGTGCGGATTAGCCTCGAGTTAAATGATATTTGACGGATATATGCTAAGGCTGGTGAAGAAGGTGCGTCGCAGATTGGGCTACACACACATATTTCATCAGATTATTATTATATTATATTTCACAATCATTAAGAGCAAGTACACTCGGACAAAATGTATAAAGGAAAGGTCAAACGATGTTTTGGGTCTCAATCTTAGTACGAATTTTTGCGGAAGGAATGTTAAGAATCGGATGAACTATACTCAAGTTATGATCAAAAGAAAGTTCGCTGCTGCAGCGCTGGCTTGTCAAATGGTCACAGTAGTGGTGCCATCTATTGGACACTTTTGAAAGTCCCTCAAGCAGTATTGTTCAAAGCAAGTAGAGGTGCCATCTATTGATCAGGCTATGACCAAAAGAAAGTTCACAGGTACATAGTATATTATAGTCGGGCTTGACCGACTTTCTTACTTGTTTTTAGTTCAAGAATTTTATTTAGTTTTTTAATTTATTTTCTGACGGCCATATATGTATATATACATAAGTTAAGCTGTTCCTACGTTATAAAAAGAATTCTTTTAATCCGTCGTTCGCTGACAAAACAAAACAATGCTTTCAATTTAAACTTGAGCCAAAGTTTTTGGAATAATATAAACAATTTAAACACTTGCTCCTAAAAACTGTGGAAAAAACTAAAGTTAATTTTTGTGTATTTGTGTGCCTGTCTTTATCCCATCCGCTTTATGTTTTAAAACAAAACAATGTACTTGATTGTATTGAGAGACATCAGTTGGCGGCATTTGGACTTTTTGCGCCCCGTGGTGTGCCAAAAAGTAGCCAAGCGTGTGGCGATCCGCTGATCTTATGGCTTACAAATTAGAAATGCCAACACAGCAGCCACCGCTGCCGCTTACAGGATGAAGATGAAGCAGCTATCGCAGCGCACGGCGCGCTCACAGCATGCCAATCATGATGATCATTCATCATTATCATTTATCATGTTCAATTTTCAATGCGTTTTGCGTGCACAACAAATAACAAATAAAAATGTCTGTTTGTTGGCCTTATGACAGGCAAAAAAATGCCATAAATGTGTTATGCGAACGAAAGAACTGGAAAACAAAAAACCACAGCAAAACAAATGTGAACATTATTTTAATGATTTGTAATGGTTGTCAAATATTTTGGAGGCTGTTTTTATTATTATTATTTTGGAGGTGTGCAGTGGCAGGGAATTCCTTCAAACGTGGGAGGCTTGGCCTGTCTTAATCTGGCGCATGTTTATCAGCTCAAACAGTTTTAAGACTTAATTGTAAACTCGAAACGAAATTGTATTAGGAACATTTTGGTATGAGTTTTAGATCAAAACGGATTAAGTTATTGAATTTAATAGGTTTCAACTAAAAATGTATGGTTCAAAATTCTTGTTTCAAGCATTTTCCGTTCTTAAACTAAACACATCAAGGACTGAATTTAGTCTAAGACAGCCTTATTTGAGCTATAAGAGTATTTAAAACAAAGCCAATTAATGCAGAACCAATACTGAAAATGTACTGAAAATTAAAGAATTTATGGAATTTCTATGAAACGAACTTAATCAAGAGTTTCCTCTCTATTAAAATTGAAATTTGTATTTTAGTGATAACATTGCCAAACATATCTCTTTAAGAAATTGAAAATATACAGGACTTTAGAATATTATCGACATTTTAAAGTTTTAAGGAAACAAGTTCATAAATTGATAATGATAATGACTAAGAGCTCTTATTACTCGTCAAACTTTGAAAGTGGAATAACTAATAGACAAAAATTTAGTGAAATTTGAAATCAGGGAATTGGGAAGCAAATAAGTAGTAGTAAAATTAACGCTGGAATCAATGATCTAATCTGTAAATATGTGCAATCTGGAGTACCTGAAGCTACATCTAATCCTTATCTTGAATTGATACCTAGTAATAACTGTGATAGAAGTTTTAGCTGTATGTGTGTGAGTCAGTGTGATGTTCTTGAGTCTGTTCTTTAAATTAAGTCAAATGCAAAGGGATTCGACAATATGAATCCAAAATTTCTAAAGATTATACTTCCCCAAATATTGCCTTTCATAACCCATAATTGCAACACTACATTTATGACATCAACTTTTCCGAATTTATGGAAAAAGGCTATAATCATACCCATTCCGAAAGGTAACAATGAATATGAATATGTACCAATTTCAATCCTACCATTTTTATCCAAAGTTTTTGAACAATATAATATAGCTCAGCAAATAAGTACGTTTTTGACAAATATGTAACACTGTGCAACACTAAAAAGTTGATAGAGTCGGGAACAAAAAATTCTGAAAGGGTATGATGGTAGTACAAAAACCTTCGCTAGGTTTGATCTGGTTAGCTGCCGTTTTCTTTTTATTGCACTTTGAAGTTTTCAGCTTCTGATTGGGATTCGCATCTCCATATCTCGTAAACTATTTGGAATTTTGCTTTGAAGTCGTAGAGAAAGTCGTTGCTCTTAGCTTTGCTTACAAAACATTCTTAAGTATCGAGTCGAAAAAAGTCACATCTTTATAATCAAAATTAAAAAACTGTTTTAAAATCATCATGTTTTCCCCTCATTTTGTACTATTTTTCCACTTTGTCTTGAAAACTGTAAAGAATTTGACGTAACAATGCAGGACAAAAACGTAGCTTGGACTTAAATAAACAAACGATTGGAACATACGAACTTCATTCGATTGGTCCATCGTATAGATACGGGCCCTTAAGCATGTAGAATTGGAATCAAAACTCGCAAAATGGCAACTTTTGGTACCAATTGGCTGACACAGTCAAAAATTTCGATTGTTTTGTATTAAATCAAGAAAATAGTAAGAAAACATAACTTAAAAACTGTAATTAATAAAAATTTATTTTTTTAACTTTTTAACCGAAAATTTTCGTTTTTTCGAGTTTTTATGACAGTTGTACGTACTCCTGGGCCTATAACTATTTGAAAGAGTAACTAATTGAAGTTGGTTCGTTCTAACGGTTTATTTATTTTGGTCTAAGCTACAACTTAGTGTTGTATTACTTGTCCAAATTTGAAACGGTTTTCAAGATGAAGTTGAAAAACTGTAGAAAAGTGGTCAAAACTTGGCTTGTTTGGGCAACTTTTGTAATTTTGAGTATGAAGAAATAATTTTTTTGATTTGCTGCAGGGAAATGTTTTGTAGGCCAAGCCAAGAGCAATAACTTTGTTTAAGATTTAAAAGCAAAATTCACAACAATTCACTAGATATGGAATCGCTAGTCCTACTCTGAAGCTGAAAAGTTCAAAGTGCAATAAAAAGAAAACGGCAGCTAATCAGACCAAACCAAGACAGGGTTTTTATACTACCATCACACCCTTTCAGAATTTTTTGGTCTCAAAGCTATCAACTTTTTTAAGTTCAAAAATGTGTCACAGTGTAATGTATTGCTTAGTACTAAGCAGTCTGGATATAGGAAAAATAGAAGCTGCACCACGGCAATAGTCAGTATTACGGAAGATATTAGAAGGCAAATTGACAATGGAGATGTGACTTTTATAACACTACTTGATTTCAGCAAAGCTTTTGACACTGTTAATCATGAAATCCTAGTAACTAAGCTTAATAAATTCTTTAATTTCACGGAAACTGCCATTAAACTTATAAAATCATATATATCTGATAGAAGTCAGGCAGTGGTGACTGAGTCTGAAATATCGTCAACTTTGCGTCTAACTCGTGGTGTACCCCAGGAGTAATGGTGGTGTATCTTGGAGTAATCATGTGACTAGAGCAACTGGTAAAACGTATGGAGTACTTAGACAACTTTCTTTGACTAAGAACTATTTACCGACGAACCTCAGACTTTTGATCGCAAAGACATACTTGATACCTACACTGTGCTATGAGCTTGAAATATTTGGAAACTGTGATGCTGCCTCCCAAAGAAGACTTAACGTTATATTTAACAATATAGCTAGATATGTTTACGATAAAAGACGAACTGACCATATAACACAACTTGCTATTCAAATATACGGTGTAGATTTTAAATCATTTATAATATACAGATCGCTTATTTTTCTGCATAAGATAATAAATACTAGAGAACCATCATATTTGTATAACAAGATTAGTTTTGCCACATCGATAAGAACTATGAAATTAAACTTGCTATTCTTTGTTAATACTTTTAGGTTGTGGAACCAACTACCAACCAACATAAAGAATATCAGTAGTGCTACGCAATTTAGGGAACAATTGAAAATACACTTGCAAACTAGATCTTTAAATTAAGAAATTATTGTTTGTTTGTTTGATAATATTTGAATTCTAGAAGATAAGATGTAAACAAAAGAATTAAGTAGGATAAGTCAATTTAAAATCAAATGTCTTGCTTTTGTGACTGGTGCAATAATTGCTAAGTATATACTTATAGCACCAAGAATTTTTTGTCAAATAAATCTAAATCTAATTCAACTAAAAAATGTCTTAATTTTTCTATCAGTGGATGTCTTACGATGAAAAACAATCATAAATCAAAAATTGGATTTCAATTGTAACTCATGATTAAAGTAAAAAATTTGTTTGATTTTTCCTCTGCGGAGAACGCGTTCAGATTATCAATCTATGTATGTAAGTCTTTAAGTCGACTGGACCACATTCCTTATTGTTATTGTTTATAGGTCCTTTAAAGTTTTATAAAAGGGCCTGGTCTTTGAATTTTGAAAGCCTAACCTTCTACGTACATACCCAGCCCGCAAGTTTTGCAAATTTCTGTTCACATTCGAGTTTTTTTCGAGTCCTCAGTCTGTTTAAAATAGTCATAAATGCGCTTGATTTTTTATCAAAAATAATACTTTTGTCGGGAGAAAATGGTACCCTAGCCAAGACTCTTCATGAAGAGTCGATTATAACCCGTTTTCTGATAAGTTTCGACACGTCTTCGAGTCATTTGCGAGTCCGTTTTTTAATGAATCACGTTTTGAGTAAATGCATGAGTCATTTTCGAGTCTTCCTTAAATTGCACATTGAAACTAATCTCTTTTTAATCAACAACATGGGCTCGAAAAAGACTTACCAAGGTGATTCTTGTTAAAATGATGTACCAAATGCTAGGCAGGCATTTAATGAAATTTCTTCGTCTTTTTCGAATCCTCTGTGTGATTAAAATAATCATAAATTATACGTTTGTCGGGAGAATATGGTACCCTAGCCGAGACTCTTCTTGAAGACTCGTAGTAGTAGTAGTAATTTATTTCTTTTTCTTTTCCTTAGAGTCTTACAGTGAACGCTTAGCTTAAGAAGAACAAAATAAATTAATCTACGCATTGATTTCAGCCGTCATCCTTTTAATTTAACATATAATATATAGTATTTAGAAATTTAAGAACATTTTATACAGTTTTTACGTTAAAGTTCTTTGGACATTATTACAATAATACAGACAAAATTTGATTTCCTATACTCCCATGAAGATTTTAGGAACTTGACTAAATTCGCCCAATCGTTTGCGCTTGAACAGTTCAGCATATCAATAAAGTCGCTTGTATCTAAGATGGCTTGACCAAGGTGCAGGACTCTGAACTCCCTTAGTACAGGACATCTTCTCAGAAAATACTGGATATCTTCAGTTTCAGCCGATAGGGCTTTCCACTTGCTGGTAACTGTTTCCCTGGAGCAAAAGCATATCACATCTGACTTTCATCACCCATGAAATATCTCTCGGCGGTATATTTGGATTCTTTTCTCCTATATCACTGTTTAGATTGCTTATAGAATCTGGTGATACTAATGTTTTTCAGTTGCACATATTTATCCTGTCTGTGTGCTAATTAGAGTAGTCAGCATTTGTAAGCATAATCCGCGTTCCATTGAGACCTCGAGATTTCCATGTCGTGCCAATCTAAGCAATTTCAGACACATAATGCTTTTAATTCCTTAGCGCCAAATTCATTTTTTTGTAAAAAATACTTGTAAAAAATACATTGGAAATATAATTGACATGTCGTCCAAAATAGAACAGGTGCGCATATTCCACATTGCTTTCCAAGACGAGTGCATAGTCTGGTGTTGTAGGTGGCAGGGTTAAAATTTTTTTCAAAAAGAAAAACTGGAAATGATCGATCTCTTTGAAGCAGCTATAACCCCAAATCTTAGCAGCATAAGTTTGTATAGACCTACATATGGCATTGTAGACTTTCCATTTGGAATTTACTGGTAAATTACTATAAAATAGATATTTGCTCCAGGTCACATTTATGCTTGTTTTTGCTAGCTCTATACGCTTCTGGACGTGTTTTTGAAATGATAGCTTTGGCGTGAGTGTCACTCCCAGATAACAGTATTCTGAGAGCTATTTTTACAGGCAAGTCGTTTAAACCTCCATTTTCCAGCTGCTGCTAGACGACCGCCTCGCCTGAAGATCATTATTTCAGACTTCGTCATATTAACCTTCATATTCCAGCGGTCGCAATATTCTTCCTAGCGATAGATCATTCGTTGCAATACTCTTGGATCATCGGCAAAGATGACAATATCATCTGCATATAGTAGGACACGAATATTTACGTCTCCTAAGTGCAGGCATTCTCCACCCAGGCATACGTGTACACTGCTCGCCACTTGAATAGGACACCTCTAAAGTCGATTTTCTATAGTTAATTGCTGCTAAACCAAGCCATCTAGGAAAATAATTTTTGTTTTCTTATAAAGTTTATTTAAATGTAGTAATTAGACGGAAATTACAAAATTATTCAAAAGTTGTAAGTATACAAAAAACATTGTTAACCAATAAGTAACAAATTTTGGAGTCTTCATTTTGCACCACTTGAATAGGACACTTTATCTAAAAACCATTTAAAAATATTTCAATCCTTTTCAAATAACAATATTACTTAAATAAGAAATTACTAACATGTTTTTAAACCAAAAAACGTTTTTAATAGTGTGTTGAGCCTCCTTTTTTCTCCAAATTTTCACACATTCGGTCTGGAAGGGATGCATACAATTTTCCCAAATAATTCAACGATATCGAGCCGCATGCTAATTTGATAGCTGCAATTAGTTCGGGAACGCTCGAATATTGCTGACCTGATCCATATACTTCACGTGTTAGCCATCCCCACACATTCTCAATGATATTCAAGTCCGGTGAATAGGGTGGCCAGTTTAATAACTCCACGTTTTGGCTCGCTATATACGATTTAACAATCCGGGCCGTATGTATAAGGGCATTATCATGTTGATAAATCCATTTTAGATTTGCAAAAAGAGTTTGGAAGTGTGGAAAGGCCTCTTTCAATATACCATTATAACACAACGCATTCATGGTGGTTGGAATAAATTTAAGCTCACAGGTGCCATAATAGGAAATGGCCCCCCATACCATAATACCTCCAGCGTGCGAAATCAAGGCGTTGTAACTTCCGAGCCGGGTTAAGAGGTGGCTTCTTCTTGATTTTTAGTCTCTTCAGGTGTGTAGCATTATTAATAACACGACGCATGGTTGTCAAACTTGCTTTAACGTTGCATTTTTCCCTTATCTTGGCCAAAGAGTCGTGCGAATTGGAAGCTTCTCTTAATATAAGTCGCTTGTCCGCGATGGTAAGCACACTGTGGGTGCGGCCCATCATGTTTTTACCATAATTTGCCTCATTATTTAAAAAATTTGTTATGGCGTGACGGCTCCTGTCGACTTTTTTTGCTATTTTGGCAATAGAAAGTCCAGAATCCTTGTAAGCTTGGATTTTTCTTTCTACGACTCAGATAATGAAGTGCCACGCCCCATTTTAATTTTTTTAAATTTTATATACACTTCAATTAAAGCAAAAAGTTTAAGTAAACCAAAATTTGTGTGCACGTGTCAACGATACCGACCAAATAAAATGCATGTTCTATTCAAGTGGCGCAAAAATTCCATTGAATTTTTGCGAATGCTCACATAAAGTGCAAACAACTTTATAACGGTTCTATTCCAAAACTTGGAATATACCAGAAAGAGCGAAGAATACTTGCATAAAGATAATATGCAAAAAATACCGTTATTCTACCATTTCGTTTTCGAGTTACAAGCAGTTTTAAAGAGAGCATACAGGGTGTCCTATTCAAGTGGCGAGCAGTGTATATCGTTTAAAAAGAGAATAAAGAGGAGTGGTGACATAAGACACCCCTGCCTAACGCCCGATTTAGCCTCAAATGACTCTGACAATTCTTCTCCAGACCAGACCGACGCTCGTGTATCCCATCCGAGCATGTGAAGCTTGTACCACAAAATTTTCCTGGGAATTTTAACAAAAGCTGCCTTGAAGTTGACAAAGAACGCATAAATTTTTTATCCTTCATTCCATTTCAGATGTACTATGGACGTTAGGTTGAAAATATTATCCATAGTCGAATATTTTCGTCTAAAACCTGCATGAAACTCATGTAATACGTTGTGGTCAGCCTATCGTTGAGAACACCCATCAGAATCTTCGCCGCACAATTAATGAAGGATGTTCCTTTGTAATTTGATACAGAGTTTATATCGCCTTTTTTGTAGATAGGAAATATGATGCTTTTTGAGCAAGCGGAGTCTATGCTTTCCCCTTTATACATCCTTTTAAAAATATGAGCCAGTTCTTTTATATAGCACTCGTAGCTTTGTCTATCTTCGCCTGCTGCTTTATTTAGTTTTACATTCTGAAGCATTTTCTGGATCTCCTCAACCATTATCCAATCATCCAACAGTGGTATTTCCAATAAGTTTCTCGCGTATTCAATATCCGGAGTATTTGTATGTATTTGCTGCTGATTTAAAAGTTCCTTAAAGTAGCTTTGAAAATCCTCGGCTGCCACATTTGTCCCAACTCGGATGCACGTTCCTTTCGTTTCGTCGTTTATTGCCCGTTTTTCTGATCAGATTCGACTCATAATTCCAATCATTTGCGAGTATTTTTCGAGTCATATTTCAATAAATTACATTTTCAGCATTTTGAAGTCTTCTTTATATCGGACATGAAATTTACAGAAATACAGAATCTAGAATCAGGATATTAAAAGTGTATTCTAAACTGAATGTATGCTTAATGCCAAATGTTTTCATTTTTTTACAACAGTATTGCGAATATCTATCTTTCTACCTTAAATTCAGAGATCACTTTTCATTACAAAAATTTCTGTGTACGTTTGTGCCAAAATAAGTCAAAATTTTATTTAATCAACTCATTATCTTTTAATAAATTCTTCAACTTAATTTCAAAATGTTTATGAATTTTATGAATCATTTTGCGGTTGAACAGATTAGCAACTTCCTTTCTTTCGACACCCTCTCCCATAATTAATTTGTTCTAAAGTTTTATGTGTGTGTGTGTCTGAGCTCGTGTGCGGTCCTGACCGCAAATTGCTAATCAGCTCACGCCATCCGCACACAAATTTATGCAGCTTATTAGCGTGTCTCAAATATTTTTTGGCAGCAAAACAAATTAGCTCCACTTAAGAAAAATCTTTTAAGCTCAGAAATTATTTCATCAAAACGAACGAACCCCCTCTCTTCGGTGGAATAAAAGCGAAATGATGTTTGGACCCAGTTTTCTGTTTCTGTTTCTGGCTGGCCAACACCCAAAGTGTCTATGCGCACACCTTGACTACATCTTAGGCCCGATTCCTCGGTCGCTTACGAAGTTCGAAACAAAGACATAAAATGAGAAAAAATCGTTAATAAATTTCACAGGCTGCCCGGTTTTGTGAGTTGGATCGCAGCTGCAGTTTTATTGTGGATTGGGAGCTACCCTTTTATGTGTCCAGCTTTGGGTACGAGGCAGATAATCTAAAGTAAAACTCGTGGAGCATAAATAAAAAAGAAATTACTTAATTTCTTAATAATGTTGAGTTGGCTGATGTTGTTTGTTGTTGTTGTTGTTGTTGTTGCGGTTGCCAATGGCTTGTTTCGACAACTTTTTTATAATCCTTTTAGAGGGGGCAGCAGCAGCAGCAGCAGCAGCTGCACTGTGTGGCAGCCTGTGCGGGCCTTTTTTTTACATTCTGTTGAAATGAAATCTTTATTTCCTTTCGTGACTATAATTAATAATTTTTGGTTTTGTTTCTGTTTCAGTGGAGTAGAAGGAGAAGGAGGAGGAGGAGGAGGAGCAGGCCACTGATCACACCACACACACACTCCGCTCATCATCATCATCAGCTTCATGATCAACTCGAGGCCAAGTCCATCTCCAGCTACAACAAAAATTGTTTTATGCCTGAAAATTGTTGGTTATTTTAATGTTTCCCTGGTGGCCAGCAAGTCTCCTGCGGTTAGTCTTTGGGCTTTTTGGTTTTTGGGTGGATGTGTCTGTGTGTGTGTGTGTGTGGCATAAAGAGCCAAATGCCTGCGTAGTAAATCATTTGCTAATTAGCAACCCAAAGACAGTTGAATTCTTTTTGGTAGGGTGGGGAAGGAACGAGTTGCAGCATAATGGTGTGTGGTGGGAGGGAAGGGCCAGTGTTTGGGCACGCCATGGCAATTGAGTAGGCAGGTACTGCTAATTTGAATATAATTATATATGGAAACTAGCGTAAGAGGGCTCAGTCTGGGAATTTTCTGGCTGAAGATTGAAGAATATAAGAAGAACTAGCATATAAGCCGTCGCGCTTCGCTGCGCAGCCATCAGTATAGCTGTTTTTATTTAAGTCACCCATAGAGCCCACAAAGCGAATCTTACAGACATCGACTTGAATTACTTTACCTTTATCCCGTTACGACTTTGCTGCTAAGTTTTCCTTCCAATTCCCACCCACATCCTTAACACTTCCCACTCACTTCCCACCCACCGTTACCGTTGCCGTTGCCGTTACCGCCCCATTTCAAATTATTTCGTATTTCGTCCTTACAAACCGAGTTTCAAGTCAATCGGATAAAAAATTGATTTTTGCATGCAGAATTTTCCGGGCATTTTTACACCGTGTGGGCGGATTTTCCGACATTGGAAAATCCCATTTCAAATTATTTCGTATTCTATCGTTACAAACCGAGTTTCAAGTCAATCGGATAAAAAATTGTTTTTTGCATGCAGAATTTTCCGGTCACTTTCCTCGTGGGAAGTTTTTTCCAAAATCGAGAAAACACGTGTCGAATTATTTCGCGTCAATCGGAAAAAAAAATTTTTTCCCATTCAAATTTTTCCGACATTTTCCGGTTGCAATTTTCCAAAACCCCGTCTTAGTACACACTTTCACCACTAATGGAAACTCCTGTCAAAATTTCAGCCTTCTATCTCTTACCGTTTGCGCTCTGCGTTGATTGCCAATCAATCAGTGAATCAGTCAGGTCCAGAGACCTGCAACGTGTACTTAATTTTCGTGTACACTCGCGCATTTACTCGGCTTGACACACAAGAAATGATCGTAAGCACATTATGTCAGAACGTGTAAGCTTTTTTTACACACGTATAATAATTGAACAAGCTTGTTAAAGCTGTCGGCTAAACGTGTAACAGCGAGCTTTACGGCGGCCACGGGCGGGTATCAAGCGAGTTGTTGTGTTTGCAAGAACTCTAAAACAACAAGAAAGAAAGTCGGTCAAGCCCGACTATAACATACTCTGTACCCTTACACTCGCATTTGCTCAGGAGTCAAACGGCCAGTTAACACCCCGCGCACAACGCGGTACGCTCTCTAAGTTTCTCTCTCTCTCTCTCTTTCTCTCTCGCACTAAGATTGCCTGTGTTGAACGGTTAGGGTATGTTGCTGTGGTTGTTGGTGGGGGGGTGGGTGGTGTTAACTGGCCGTTTTTTGCCCATAACTTGAGTATCGTTCATCCGATCTTTATCATTCCTTCAGCAAATCGATAAATAATTTTGTTTACAAGGTATCTCTAGAAGGTACGAACGATCTATCTTCAAAACTGTAGGAGATATGACGTTTTTTCCAAATTGCGGGGGCGGGAGGGGGCGTGGCAAAAATTGAAAATAAACTTGATCTGCCTGCAAGTATAAGAAATATATGCCCCATACATGTCAAACCTCTATCTCTTACCATCTCTGAGATCTCTTCGTTCATACGGACGGACAGACAGACAGACGGACATGGCTATATTGAATCGGCTGTTGATGCTGATCCCTGTTACATACTTTTGCACAAACTTAATATACTCTATGTACCTTCGGTACAGAGTATAAAAACGTTGAAAAACCACTCGCAAAAAGTTTGACGTCTGACGTTTTACTCTGTGTATGGAGAGAAACAAAAAGGAGAGATGCAAAATCTACACGAACTTCAAACTCGAACATCGAACTCTGAATTTGTGGATTCAGTCTTTCATGAGGAAGAAACAATTGCGCTGATTGAGACCTAACAAATAAGAAGCATTTTGATGCAGTTGACATGGACAGCCTTCAGCTCCAGCTAATATAGCTGTTGCTTGCCCGGGCCAATGCCGATATAGAGCAACTACAGCCATACTTAGTTTATAAAATAAAAACAATTAAATATTGAAAATTTATTATATTTTTTATTGATCTTGCACACTATAAGATTCGTATCGCATCTGAAGAGGGTGTCTCACTTTGGAGCCGAGTGCACAATCCAAAAAAGCCGCGTAAAACTGTTGGCGCTCATACGGAAGTTTTGAAAGTTTTGTCTCTAACTATTGTGATAACGAGGGACGTCATGACGGACCCTGTGGATCCCAGTCGGTACTCCCTGAACTAAGCCCGTCGGGACTAAAAACAATTGCGGTTGGCCACCTTGTGGGAGATGGTGGTGATTGTGCATTGATACCTACATCACGGGTAGTCTCAATTTGGTTCTCGACGTGGAGTTGCGTATCAACCGGGTGCTGTGACCCAAAGATTAGAAGATGTTTTATATGGACGTCACCCCTATTTTGTTATTAGGTTCCACTCGCGCAATAAATGACTTTTTTGTACGCCCAAACAGCTTAGAGTTCTCCGTACCGTGCTTTACCAACAAACTACTCAAGCAAATTTTATAATAATTACTGATCTATTAAGGGATAAGCCCGAAAAATTTGAATCGAATACGTTACGAAAATGTAACGTGATTGATTTAAAAAGGTTTATTGATCGAAATGAAGAATATATTGAATATATATACTGAAGGTCGCACAGATGCAAAAAAGGTAATGAGAAAATAAGTTACCTTCAACTTAAAATAAGAACAATATATTGTCAAAACTTTTGAAAACTAATTTTCCAAGATTTTCTGAAATAAGTAGATAGATCGATAGATGTTTATTTTACATAGGTTTGTGCTAGGTTTGTAACCGTCAGCTTTTCTTCTGTTATCTAAACAATGTTTACAAGTATTATACATTTATATATTATAATTATATATTCAAAATCTTTATTAATAATATTTTTCCTATATATTATAGCACCCTCAGTAAATCTAACCAGATTCTTCCATTCCATTTCTTCCATTCCTTCTTCTGTTGTAAGTGTGCCTTTCTCAAACCAACGCAGACAGAATTCCCTTAGAACAGGGCATCGCCCCTTAAAATGATGCATGTCTTCCAACTCCTTGATATTACATAGTGAGCATACGCCATCCTTAACAGTCCTTCTTAGACAGCCATTCAACCATAACAGATCTCCTCTCGCCTTCAATATCCAGTTTATGTCCGTTACAGCTCGTTGCAGTATGAATGTCCTCGAGATTCTTCATACTCAAATAGTGCTCGTGCCAGGTATTTAAGATCAAGAGTTAAGCTGCAAATGTGCCCATCTTCTAGTCTTGCCCCTATTGCTAAAATATAATTCAGCGTACAGTCTGGCAGCTTAATTATCCTCTTAATAAAGTAAGCATGTATATCTTCTCCCCATATTTGAGATACATAACACTGCACCGTTCTGCTAACATCGTTGAATGTTTTCCATTTGGCAGCTAGATTTAGGGTTCCCTTGTTTAAACAAGAAAGAAACTATAACATTCTCTGTACCCTTAATGTCGCAGCTCGCATTTTCTCACGAGTTATACGAGCTCATCTCTAAGTTACTCTCTCTCTCTCTCTCTCTCACTAAGATTGCCTCTGTTGAAAGGAATGCTGTGGGGGGTGGTGGGTGTTAACTGGCCGTTTTTTGCTCATAACTTGAGTATCGTTCATCCGATCTTTATCATTCCTTCAGCAAATCGATAAATAATGTTGATTACTAGATATCTCTAGAAAGTACGAACAATCTATCATCAAAACTGCGGGAGATATGACGTTTTTTCCAAGTTGCGGGGGCGGCAGGGGGCGTGGCAAAAATTGCAAATAAACTTTATCTGCCTGCAAGTATAAGAAATATATCGCATACATGTTAAACCTCCATCTCTTACCATCTCTGGGTTTGTGCGTTCAAACAGACGGATAGACAGTCGAACAGACGATCAGACGGTCAGACGGACATGGCTATATCGACTCGGCTCGTTGATGCTGATCAAGAATATATATTCTTTATAGGGTCGAAGATGATTCCTTCTGGCTGTTACATACTTTTGCACAAACATAAACTGCTCGCCACTTGAATAGGACACCCTGTATGCTCTCCTTAAAACTGCTCGTAACTCGAAAACGAAATGGTAGAATAACGGTATTTTTTGCATATTATCTTTGTGCAAGCATTCTTCGCTCTTTCTGGTATATTCCAAGCTTTGGAATAGAACCGTTATAAAGTTGTTTGCACTTTATATGAGCATTCGCAAAAAAATCAATGGAATTTTTGCGCCACTTGAATAGAACATGCATTTTATTTGGTCGGTATCGTTGACACGTGCACACAAATTTTGGTTTACTTAAACTTTTTGCTTTAATTGAAGTGTATATAAAATTAAAAAAAATTCAAATGGGGCGTGGCACTTCATTATCTGAGTCGGAGAAAGGAAAAATCCAAGCTTACAAGGATTCTGGCCTTTCTATTGCCAAAATAGCAAAAAAAAAAGTCGACAGGAGCCGTCACGCCATAACAAATTTTTTAAATAATGAGGCTAATTATGGTAAAAACATGAAGGGCCGCACCCACAGTTTGCTTACCATCGCGGACAAGCGACTTATATTAAGAGAAGCTTCCAATTCGCACGACTCTTTGGCCAAGATAAGGGAAAAATGCAACGTTAAAGCAAGTTTGACAATAATGCGTCGTGTTATTAATAATGCTACACACCTGAAGAGACTAAAAATCAAGAAGAAGCCACCTCGTAACCCGGCTCGGAAGTTACAACGCCTTGATTTCGCGTGCGCTCATGTCACCTGGACTTCGGAGTGGCAACGTGTTGTCTTTTCGGACGAAAAAAAGTTTAATTTGGAGGGCCCCGATGGCTACAGCTACTATTTTCATGATCTTCGAAAAGAACCACACCATCTTGATAAGTTGCACAGCAGTGCTGGAGGTATTATGGTATGGGGGGGCCATTTCCTATTATGGCACCTGTGAGCTTAAATTTATTCCAACCACCATGAATGCGTTGTGTTATATTGGTATATTGAAAGAGGCCTTTCCACACTTCCAAACTCTTTTTGCAAATCTAAAATGGATTTATCAACATGATAATGCCCCTATACATACGGCCTGGATTGTTAAATCGTATATAGCGAGCCAAAGCGTGGAGTTATTAAACTGGCCATCCTTATTCTCCGGACTTGAATATCATTGAGAATGTGTGGGGATGGCTAACACGTGAAGTATATGGATCAGGTCAGCAATATTCGAGCGTTCCCGAACTAATTGCAGCTATCAAATTAGCATGGGGCTCGATATCGTTGAATTATTTGGGAAAATTGTATGCATCCCTTTCAGACCGAATGTGTGAGGTTTTGGAGAAAAAAGGAGGCTCAACACACTATTAAAAACTTTTTTTGGTTTAAAAACATGTTAGTAATTTCATATTTAAATAATATTGTTATTTGAAAAGGATTGAAATATTCGTAAATGGTTTTTAGATAAAGTGTCCTATTCAAGTGGTGCAAAATGAAAACTCCAAAATTTGTTACTTATTGGTTAACAATGTTTTTTGTATACTTACAACTTTTGAATAATTTTGTAATTTTCGTCTAATTACTACATTTAAATAAACTTTATAAGAAAACAAAAATTATTTTCCTAGATGGCTTGGTTTAGCAGCAATTAACTATAGAAAATCGACTTTAGAGGTGTCCTATTCAAGTGGCGAGCAGTGTAATATACTCTGTGTTCTTTTGGAACATTACTTATTTTCAGACTGTCTCTCTTATATCTCTGACTATTATCCACTAGTCTTTGGTTTCTTTTATGGAGATAATGTGTGCTTCAAGCAGAACACTCTATGTTGCACCTTTGAGTGAGTCTGTTTGTTTTCTGTGTTTTGTTCTTCTAAAACTCTTTCTACAACATTCGTCACCGCTTTTTAAATTGCACTTACAATGTCCTTAACAGACAGTTTGTGCTTTTCAACTTGAACCACATTGTTTCTGAACATTTTTGCTGTATTCCTCTACTTTTTTATCATTTCAGGGCTGTTTTGTTAAAATAAATAGTATTGTTTATGGATCGATGCAATCAATCGTTGATTATTTTTAATTATATTATTCAGGAATTTCCCCACTTTTGGCCCTTAAAGTTTGTGGCTTAAGTCTTTTGTTTTTACTTCACTTTCTGCGTTGAACAAAACACTCAGAACTTGACATTCCTTTCCATTTTGTTGTTGCTCAGCAGAGAATTAATGTCTTGCGATAGCAAATTTAATTTATTACGATAATTTTTCATTTTTGTCAACGAACCGGGAACAGGCAGCAGCAGCAGCCGCAGCAGCAGCAGCCGCAGCCGCACGTAGACCAAGAAACCAAAGAGATAAACATAAAAATCCCCAAGCGGAAATTTGAGTCTGTGTGTGTGTGTGAGTGTTTGGAGTAGCGTAGCGATAAGCGGTACTAATAATGGCTAATAAGCCATTAAAAAGGCATAAATCGTATTGTTAGCACTCTTAATAAATTCCACAACGTATAGTTGAGTGTGTGTGTGTGTGTGTGCACTTGATCCAAGGGGGAATGGAGCAGGCCAGGCAGTCCTTTAATTTATGTTAATGGAAGCTCAGCTACAAATTGCAGTTTCCAGGGCCAGCAGATTTTTAATTTCTTTTTTTTTTGTTTCGTCGGCTCTTTTTGTCTTTGTTCTGTTAAGGTGTATCGATTGTTCATTGTTTGCTGTTGTGGCATTCTTAACGAACTTAAAATTTATGAGTTAATACAAAAATAAACGTTTACGTTTTGCATACATACATAGGTCCAGTCTTGGTGAAATTTCATTGCATAAATTACACACTTAATGGCCAATTTGCACTTAATTTTGTATTTTTGTAAAGACGGAATCAACAGGCGGCAGCTAATTAAGCTCTCATTTCAGCGTATGCAAATTGACCTTGTCTCCCACCCAATACACATATCAATATGGTTATAATTATATCAAACCTAAAGCAAAGTAAGCAAATTTTGCAAATAGAGCTAGCCAAAGAAGAAAAACAAAAACTAATAAAATGTGTCATTGGAGTCGCTTTGTCTGGTCAAGTCAACCCGGCACACATAAATAGCGCTTATTTTGGAACTACCAATGAAACCTGTATGCATATTTAATGTTAATTATGAGACAACTGTTTACCAAATAAGTCCATTAGCTGAACAAATAAAAAAAAACAAACAAATTCAACTATTGACTGGGTGTGACAGAGTGATTGGTAATTGTGACTTAATTTATCAAACAGGGAAATTGATTGAGAAATATGTACAAATTTTGTAGTGAATTATAATTAACTGGGTATGAGGTGATGCTTACAGAGGTCCCTTTTATCATAATGTAAGGGTCTCATGACGGGTTTTTAAAAAAAAAGTTGAATTTTGTCAAACTGTGTTATATAAAACAAACTTTAGTTTAAGAGCTTGAAATAAGACTTGAAATGTAACAAAGTTAAGTCCATGCAAAGAGTTTTTAAAATATTATAATTGACTGATACATAACATAAGAGGAAGTGTTTCAATTCCAAAGTTAAAACTTCCAAATCGAAAACAATCTTCATTTGCTTACAGTATGCACCCACCCACATGTCGGATTGCCTAACAAAAGTAGGTGACAGGCTATCTCTATACAACAAACAACTGCAGTATCTTATTAGCTTATTGAAACATACAAAGATCAACCTGAAGCTTTCAAGAATGGAATTTAGACTAATTAAAGGTATAATATAAGAGACAATTTGTTCTTAGTACAGATATATGTAATAGTTATCCGACATGAACCAAAGACGGCAGAGTTTTTTTTCGGTTGCTTTGTTCATGTGTTCTTATGAGACACTTATCTGGGCAGAATTTGTCGAAAGTGTCTTCTAAGCAAGTGTGTGTGCCTCAGTTAACTGTAAGTGTGTATGCATGTTTGTGTGCTTCTTGGTTGATTGTTGTCTATAAAGTTCGTCAATTATGAGTTGTCAAATAACTAATGAAGTGCATTTTTTTTTTAATTTGACAATACCTTAAATCAATCGCTATGCAGCGTATGTGGTATAAATTATCTGGCCACCATATTACAAATTTGAGGCGGCATTTGACAGCTAAACACCTGGAAGTACTCGAATCATTTAATGAGGTCAACGAGAAACCCGATGTGCAAAAAAATGCAAAGAAAAGGAAAATAGCCTACGAGGATAATGAAGAGACAATGGGCGTGTCCAGCAGAATAGTTGATCCCTGAGCGGGTATCAGATAAAAATGATGCATCAAAAAGTTTCTTCTAAACGAAGAGCTACATTTTTTAACAACGCCGCGGAGCGTTGTATTTTGAATTGGCGGCGTAGATCCGTGATAACATGAATTCTGTATATACGAAGTGACAGTTAGGTTTAATTATATTTTAGAATTTATTGTAATTATTTACAGTCGACAGAAGTCTTATCGTTGCTATCTAAGCACAAAATGCGCATGTTGATATCGATACACAATTACTGTTGCTGCAAGCAGTATCACTTCAAAGTAGCGTACTATTTCTTCGATACATGCTCCTCTATCATGATACTTGAAATTGTCTATCATGATACCGCATCGCTCGAGTTCAGCAGAAGGATCAGTGCAAATTTATACTTGATCAGTGAGCAAGTTGTTCTGCTGAACAAGGCCAATAATTGCGTCTATCATGAAAATTGTTACCACTGACGGCTAGCCATTATTACTGTTAGACTGCGAAGTGTTTCGCGAAATTTTAAACCCGATATATAATGCCCTGCAAATGGCTCCAATAACCTCGAGAAATATAATGGATCAAAGAGGACATAAAGGTTATCGATTACCGCATGCTCATATTGCTTGAAATTGATGTTTCGATCAGACTGGAGAAATCAGTCCAAGGAATTTATTTGCAATTAATTAATTCGAAGTTGTTAAAGACTAAGACTGAGACTGAGTCGTGAAATCACTTGGGATGGTCCAGCTATTTGAGTCGCTTACTGAACTGTACATCAAAAAAAAATCATGGAGATTATCAGCGATTGGAAAGGTACCCAATTTTCTTACCTAGGTAAGATAGAAGATGAATGTCAAAAAATATACCTAGGTAAGGTAAATGGTATCTGAAATTCCCAGTACCTAGGTAAAGGTAAAGGTTCTAAAAAGGTACTTTTAAATTAAAAAGCATGGTTCATCAATTTATATTAGTAATAATTAAGAACTGGACGGGCTTAAATCCAAATATGAGGTCAAAAAATTGAACATTTTAATTTTATATTATGATTTTTTTTTCGCTTTCTCGCCTTTTAAATATAACAAAAGATTCGAATATTTCGTCACCTATTCTATTTCTTTTTGGTGTATATATTTGGCCTCTACTGCTAAAAATTCTTTCAATAGGGGTAGATCTAGGCAAAATGTAATCTAAAATTGGCTCAATAACAAACATAGAGGGCCAGGCCAAGCTTCTCTCAATCTCTTGACATGTGTGCTTATAATTTTTCGCACAAGAGAAAGGGACGCCGAATCCAATCGGCAGAGTGTGAGAATCTTGCTTTTTCATGGCTAGTTACTTCACAGCTGGCGCCAATAGCTGGTGAGATTTGAGAATATTACGTTCTCGTTATGAGTTGACAGTAACTTATTTTCTGAACAGATTTTTGCCTCCTAAAAAATCACTCATGAACTTTATTTCTTTCTTCTCACGCATATTACAAAAGCTGCCGATTTCTTTAAAGTCCCTTTTGTGTAACTTAAAGTCTAATGCAATCATTTCACACCTTACCTTGAAAATATTGCTTATATGGTCTGCTCCTGGGCTATCTTGGAAAAAGTTTGATTAACACAAGTTGTTTAGAACTATACACTTTTAATGAGCGTAAATTTCTATTTGTACTGACTCACTCTTGCGAGCGATCTTGCTTTTATTCTAAATATTTCAAACCCTTAACTATAATCTCAGCTTACGCTGTATTTATACGATTCATGCGTGTGAATAAATGCTCTACGTTGGTCAACACACCACGCATTTCAATTAGCTTCCACGGCTGGTTCTTTTGAAGGGTGGTGCCAAGTGCATGCAGACCTTTTGTCAGCAACCCTAGCTAAGTGTAATGTTTCAAAGAGTGGCATATTTATGAGCTAGGAAGTCTTTTATAAATATGATATTTCATGTTCAAGTTGTGTGTATATTACAATGATCTATCTGGCTTATTTATATTTCGAAAGTTGACGCTCTTTCTTTGCAAAATCTTCTTTTGACTTCAGATTGTGACTAACGCACATTATCCCAATCAAAATTAAGTTCTCAGTTCTTTGAAATGGTGATCCAGTCGTGATTTTTCATGAAGCAGTTGACTCATTATTTGCTTAGACAACCAACCTACTATTTATTGTCTTCACACCTCCGTTTCTGTCCACTTTTTGACGAAATAATATGCCACAATTGTGCATATTTTTCGCAATTAACTCAATGTTGATCTTTGAAAGGTAAAATGCTTTGTTTTACGGTAAAGTTTAAATTTATTGATTTTTTTGGTAACTTTGAAAGTTTTGAATGAATTTAATGTTTTGTGGGCTTTAAGGGAAACAGCCCATTTTTATTGTTCTTGGTTGAAATTGTTTTGTATTTTTTGGAGTTGTTAAGTTTTTGGTGCTTATAAGCGGATCAGCCATGCGCCCTTTTTCGATTTTGTAAAAATTTGTCAATTTAGACTCAAAATTTGGTGCAAAAGCCGGATTGAAATTGCAAAATGTTTTGCGAAAGTGAAAATGTGAGCACGGCTGATAGTCCGCTTTCCTCTTATCTAGCATGGATCGTATAGTTTTTGAACACGGAATGTTTACCGGACGTCCAGTTGAAGCTAAAAACAGGTCCCTGATACTTTTCTTTTCAATATGGCAGAGTGCGGCAGCATCTCTGCTATAATGAAATCGGAGCGAAATCAAGTACGAAAAGTACCTAGTATCTTACCTATTGACAAGGTAAATGAAATTTAAGACCTAGGTAAGGTGAAAAGTACTCGAATTTAAAAATACCGAGGTAAGGTAAGAGGTACACAAAATATGTATCTAGGTACGTACCTAGGTATTTGTACCTAGGTACATACTTCCAAACACTGGAGATTATCCAGTAGTGTTCTGTTGAGAGAGTGAGCGAGTCTGTTAAATTTTCCCTGTCATTGTCAAAAATTTGGTTGACGATATTTTGCAAGCTCTGCAAATACCACTTAATATACATTTTTTTTTAATAAAACTTAAAATAAAGTGTTATTTAAAAAGTTTTATATAAAAATTATAAAATAATAGTTAAAATACATTTTTTATTTTATTACTTATGAATATCACTTAATGTCCTAATTGCATAGTCCTAGCATAGACTTAAACATTGATACATTTTTCGTATTCGTTGCTTACTCCCGTCACCGTAACTTTTTTGGTTAAATTTTAATATCATAACAGTTATTTTCGGTCCATGGCTGAAACATAATTTGTCAAATAAGTAGCTTGGCTCCTTTGTAAAAATAATTCGATGCAAAAGCCGTAGGTTTTTTAAGTCGGTCCAAAATGTTTAGTTGATAGATTTGTTTAGCGAAACTTGAAATTTGCTCTCTTCTTCCAATATTGTATACGAATCTGGCGATATTATTATATGCTACAGCATCGCAATTTCCAAATATTTCTGTACCATAGCATAGTGAGGGTGTCAGTACGTTTTGCTATTGAAAGTCTGAGTTCAGTTGGTAAAAACTGGTAAGTCAGTGAAAGCTGACTAATTTTTCAATATGTGTTTCCAGTGGCTTTAATTCCCGACAGTCAATTAGGGAATCCGCACAGCACTACCAGAGTTTATACTTGAAATGTAAGCCATCCGCCAGGCGATTTGAGCCAACCATCCAAAAGGGGCATTTGCGTTAAGGATAACCATAAGCCCGCCCGATGTGTACAGCAATACCAGAGTGTAGACATGAAATGTAAGACCGGTTGTGTAAAATAGTTTAAAGAAAAAAACTTTTTATTAGAGACGGGATCGAACCCTCGACCTCCCCGGCAAAGAAGGCTAACACACTTCCCTCTGCACCACAACCGGCCACATTTTTGTTAACCATTCGGCAACATCTTAAGTTCGCACATGATATGTCGGCAATGTCTAAAGTTTGCACATGATATGTCGAAGCTGTGCAATAGCGTTAATATATTTTTTACGAGATTTTTAATAATTTTTTAAATTTGTTTGAAATTTAATTAGAATTTGTTATAGAATTGTTCGCCCATCTGGGCTAATCTATATTTTTGCAGATCAAAAAAGCAAAGCAAAGAAGCACGTACAACAAATTTAAGTTTTTCTTGCTGGCAAAAACCAACGTTTCAAGACATTTGCTTTGACTGTGACTTCAAGACAGCGTGGAAAGGAAGACTGCCCCTTTTTTTTATAGGCCAAGATAATAAATTAATAAACAGTTGTAATGGGATACTAAAATAATAATAATAAAATGTTATTCTTTTAAGTCTCTTCAGTTGTTGACTAGCGTTAAGTTTTGTAATGCGAAATAAATTGCACGACGTATACAAATCAGGTAAATGTTGTTGTCGTTGTTATTGTTATTGTTTACTATATCAGAGGCAAGCTGGGGGGATACTCATGAAGCTGCTCTCGTAGACAGCACAGCGCCAAATGTAGCGACGTTGGCAACAGCTGCCTACAAAAACAAAAGACTTAGGCAAAAAACTTGAAAAAAAAAAGAGACTCTGGCACATTTCTTTGATAAGCATTTGGGTGAGTGTGCGTGTGTGTGTGTGTGTGAGTGTAGCTGTATCTTATCTGGCCAATCAATCTTTGTTTGTTTGCTTTAAACACGTTTCATAAAAATTAATTTTTTATTTATTAAGCAAAAACATTTTATGGCGTGCTGTGAACACAGAAGAAGAGCGAAGAGGCGATACGATCGTCGTGTGCTACACAAAACTCACACACAAAAAGAAAGAGGGGAGCACCTGCTGCGACCTCCCCCCCCACCCTTACTCGTTGCTGTTGTTGTTGTTGTTGCGTTATTATCATATGATATCATCACCCGAAATTCCTCGCTCGCAAATAAATCCTACATCTAAATGAATTTCAAATTCTCCCGCTGCTTGTGTTTGCATAGCATCATAAAATATTAATTAATTAGTCAAGTTAGAAAGCGTGCTCCAGTGTCCAGTCCTTAATCATCAATTTCTATTGTATTTGCTCAAGCCGCAAAACCAATCAAGTTCAAGTTTATGGCCGATCTGAAGAAGTTGTTAACGTTGTTTTGTTTTTTTTTTTTTGTGGCTGAGACAACTTTATTGACTTGATGAAACGATGAGAAAAGCAGCCAAAAAAGCGGTTAAACTGCGAGCTGATTAGTGCGCGATAAGCAATTTCATGAGGAGATATGTGTCTCATCGAAACTTGTTTCCAAATTCAATCCAAATATTAATCCCATTGAGGAAGCGGAAAAACCTAAGCAAAAACACACAAAAATTCACGGCAATTCATCAATGCCACAGGGCGTATGCGCAATAAGGAAATGCACTTCCAGCAACAATGCCCGCCCCCACGCAAGTTCAAGTGCAGAGTCAGAGAGAAAATCACAGTTGTGTTTTGTTTGTTTTTTTATGCGCATAACAAAAAATCACCATAAACTTTTATGAGCCAACTCCAAATGCCACTAAATCAATGTACAACAATTAATGTTAATGTTTAATAAAATGTTGAATGTATTGGCTTATTGTAGAGCTGTTCCTATTAAAGCGCGCACGTTTTAGTAATCTGTCAAATCAAAATAATGCGCAAGCACCCCGCACTGCATTTGCAATTAGTTAACGAACAGAATAAGTACATGGAAAGAGCAACACCAGTTAAAACGACAACAACCACAGCAACAACAGCAACAGCAAGCCAAATGCAACCGCAAATTAAATTGCTAACAAATTACAAAACAATTAGAAGGCATTCCAAAAATGGCAGCCCACGAACAAAATCTGTGATGCGCCAGGCATTTTAACTAAACTAAAGAAAATTTCTAGTGACAAGGCGAAGAGTTAAGTACCCTGAAAAAAAAAATTTATAAATGTAATAAGTTAATAATATAAAATGTTAAACCAATTTATAAGATTTGAGGTAATTGTAAATATGAATGATAATAGTTTTTCCCACACAGAGATAAAAAAGATACATTTTATGTTGATATGACCCTTATTAAAATGAACTTATTAAAAATAACAATTTTTTCATATCATTTGGCCAGGATATAATATCATTCTGATCCAAAATAATATCATTTACTTAAATTGATATTGATTAGTTTCAGAATGATATTTAAAAATGTAATAATGTTATGTTAAAATATAGGAAAAGCTTCACATGTCAGACCAAATGACTTCAGGCCGATCAGCTTGTCATCTTTTCTCCTCAAAACACTGGAGAGACTAATAGATGCCCATCTAAGGCAGACAATAGACCCATCCCATCTCTGTCCCCAGCGCAGCACGCATGCAGCAAGGGAAGGTCGACAGAAACAGCACTCCACTCTCTTGTCTCGAAAGTTGAGAAATCACTCGAGGCAAAAGAATATGCGCTTACGGCATTCCTCGACATCGAGGGTGCTTTTAACAATGTTTTCCCCAACGCTATCATTTCTGCCTTGACAAATCTAAATGTGGAGGCATCCCTGGTGGAGTTCATCCGACTAGGAAATGCCAGCGCACGAAGATATATAAGTAGAGGCACTCCTCAAGGAGGTGTTCTTTCGCCATTCCTTTGGGTGGTAGCAATCAACGAATTGTTGCGACTCATGGAATCGCGAGGATACCGTGTGTGTACGCGGATGACGTTGCCATAACCACTCAACAAGAGTGGTTACTCAACCAATTTTAATAACTAATGGTACAACGCCAAATGCTATAGGAAGAGGCAGAATGTGTTTGCGGCATTGCACAGTTTTAGAAGAACAAACACTGCAGAAGACAAACGGATTTACACAAAGGCGCAACAGGAATATAAAGTGTTATGCGAAAGAAGCAAAATAAAGTATGAGCAGAACCTTGAAGCGCGCATTATCTCAATAAGAGATAGCAAAGACTGGTGGAGGATAGTCCGAGAAATTAGAGGAGTCAGTCCGAAAATAAGTGTGGAAATAGCTGCGTGGGATTTCAGAAATCACTTTAATAATCTCCTTAACCCTCAACAAAACGCCGCGGAGTTTCAATATGCACCAATGTATATCACGGATCCAGACTTAGATGCAGTATTAACAATGGAGGAACTATTGTCAGCACTAAACAAAGCCAAATCCAACAAAGCTCCTGGAGAAGACAGAGTTCCGTATGAATTTTTCAAAAACGCCCCAAATGAGATGCTTAAACAAATTGTCAATATATACAATAGAGTGTTTGATATCAACTGTTTGGAAAAATCTTTCATCAACAGTATAATATTTCCAATATATAAAAAAGGAAATATCAATGATCCGATGAACTACCGAGGTATATCCTTTACGAACTGTGCAGCGAAGCTACTCAGGAGTATACTGTCGACGAGACTAACAACGTGGGTCGAAAAGCACGATAAATTAAACGAGTTCCAAGCAGGATTCCGGCGTGGATACTCAACGGTTGACAACATATTCAACTTAGCATCTATAGTCCGCATTAAATTTGAAGAAAAAAGAAAAGTTTATGCTTATTTTGTAGATTTTAAGGGTGCGTTTGACCGAGCACCTCGTAAACATCTTATATACAAGCTCCAACGACAAGGTGTATCCACAAAAATAATACAATTTATGGAAAAAGTATACTCGCAAACGTCTTGCGCTGTTTGGACTGGGAGTGAGCTTTCTGAGAAGTTTGAAACCATTAACGGATTAAAGCAAGGATGCCTTATGTCACCATTGCTGTTTGCGATGTACTTAGATGATTTGCATGAACACTAAGGAGGTGGCCTGTATATCGACAACACAAACATTAGGGTATTAATGTACGCAGATGACATTGTGATGGTAGCGGACAATCCCTCAACCCTCCAGCAAATGATCCATAACCTCGAGACATACTGCATATTGTGGGGCATGGAAATCAATAAGACAAAATCCGAGATTATGGTGTTTAGAAAAGGCGCTAGACTGGCGGCATCGGAGAACTGGACGTATCAGGAGGAGCAGGTGAAGGTGGTACCGGAGTACAAATTCCTTGGGGTTATCCTGACACCTACAATGAGCTTTAAGAAGCATGTTGCAGCCAGGACAAAAGAAGCAAAGGCGACTATAAACTCTGTGTGAATGAAATTCGCCCATCAACAAGGGGACAGTGAACCTAGCATCTAAATGGAAAATCTTTAACTCAGTCAGCAGAACGGTACAGTGCTATGGAGCTCAAGTCTGGGGTGGAGAAATAAAGGAAGAGGCAGACCAACTGCAACGATATTTTTTAAAGAGGATACTCAAACTACCAGATAGCACACCCAACTACATATTGGGAATTGACGCAGGGCTAGAAGATGGACACATCTATAGTCTAACACTTCATCTCAAATATCCATCAAGAATTTTATTTGAGTATGAAGATTCTAGACTCCCGCATATCCTTGCTGAAAAAATGATGCGAAATAATTTGGGGTGGTTTGCGAGGCTTAGAGAAATGTTCGCGCATCATGGCATATCACTCGGAGAAAACCAATCGCATGTAAATTGGATTGACCGTAATGTTCGGTTCCTAAGCGCATCCAAAGCAGATAACCACATGCAACACATGAACAAGGCGTCAGTAAGTGCATCAAGAGTGTATAAAAACCTTAATTATGCAATAGGGCCCACATACTGCAACGAGTCTTTCAAGCAAAGCGAGATAACTTGGATAATGAAGGCCAGAGGAGATCTTTAATGGTTAAACAGCTGCCCAAGAAGAGTTGTAAATGGACGTATATGCTCACTATGCAATATGTCTGAGCAGGAGGACATGCAGCATTTTGTAGGACGATGTCCAATACTGCGGGAATTTCGTTGGCGTTATTTCAAAACTTGTACATTTACCGAGGAAGAGGTGCTGACGGCCCTGAACGGGGGGATGGGATGGAATAATCTGGCGAATTACATAGAGATGGCTACTAATTATAGAAGAAATGTCATAAATGAAAATTTTTAAATAATATGTAGAATTTAAAATTTTGTTAATTATATGTTAAATAAGTATATGCTTATATATGTAAGTGTTTTTTTATGTCATACAACAGAAGGAAGGCTGACGGTTTTAAACCAAGCTTTAAATGTTTGTTTATTATTAGTTAATCAATGTAAAGCTGTAAGCTATGAAAATTATCAAATGAAAATAAACACTTATCTATCTATCTATCTATCTATCTAATCACAAGAGGCATATTTCCTCATACTCTCTGCAACCTGATGTACCAAAACTGAGCTCGTTCTCTTTACCCGCAAGTATAAGATACCAAATGTAACACACCCACGACTAAACAACATACACCTAAAATTTAGCGATTCTGCAAGATACCTTGGTGTAGTGTTGGACTAAAAATTATATTGGAACGACAAGAAAGAAAGTCGGTCAAGCCCGACTATAACATACTCTGTACCCTTAATGTTCCAGCTCGCATTTGCTCACGAGTTATACGCGCTCATCTCTAAGTTTCACTCTCTCTCTCTCTCTCTCTCTCACTAAGATTGCCGTTGCCGGGTGGGGGGGTGGTGTGTTTACTGGCTGTTTTTTGCTCATAACTTGAGTATCGTTCATCCGATCTTTATCATTCCTTCAGCGAATCGATAAATAATTTTGTTTACAAGTTATCTCTAGAACGATCTATCTTCAAAACTGTAGGAGATATTATGTTTTTTCCAAATTGCGGGGGCGGGAGGGGGCGTGGCAATAATTGAAAATAAACGTGATCTGCCTGCAAGTATAAGAAATATATGTCCCATACATGTCAATCCTCTATCTCTTACCATCTCTGAGATCTCTTCGTTCATACGGACGGACGGACAGACAGACGGACAGACGGACATGGCTATATCGACTCGGCTGTTGATGCTGATCAAGAATTTATATACTTTATAGGGTCGGAAATGATTCCTTCTCCCTGTTACATTCTTTTGCACAAACTTAATATACTCTATGTACCTTCGGTACAGAGTATAAAAACTAGTTCTTAAACTGTGTCTTGAATATAATTTGAATGATAATTGCTAAAAAATAATACATTCAAAGTTAAGCATCAATTATGATAAATAATAAATAATATATAAAATAATAAAAAATTATGATTACTAAAAATAATTAAAAATATAAAAAAAAATTCGCCCCTACTGGGACTTGAACCCACGAATCCAACATTGAGAGGCCACCTCTCATACTCTACACCAGGGCGCTGCTTGCTGGTTTAGTGTCCAAGCCACTTATAAGGGCTAAGTGCTTTAGCCTGCTGTGCTTTAAGTCTGACTAAAGCGCCGCCGTTCGCATGTGAGTAATAGCCGTGTGAGCTAAAGCGCTGTCGTCGTCCATGTGTGTATACAGTCATTCAAAGTCTCGAGTTCAAAACCCAGTAAGGGGTAAGGTAAAAAAAAAGAATTTAAGTAAACAAAATAATGTAATGTGTGAGCCAAGTTTTAATGTCCGAAAAATTGTTACCCCTTTTTCTAGCTAATGAACGAAACTAGTGTTGGGTAAAGGTTGGTTGGTAGTTTTACGGGGCGTTCGATGGGGGACTAAAACTAAAAAAAATTTTGTCTTTGCGTCAGATTCTTTTGGGTACGCCTTGTCTTGGCATGTTTTATTTGCAAAGTCAACCGCTTTTACCATTTGCCGTAGCAGCAGAGTTGGGTTGTATGTTTAGTTGTGTGGAGAGTGGGAGGGTGCGAGGGTGGGAAAAGAGTTTATCAGTGGGTAAACAGTGACTTAACAGTAACTTAGCAGTGACTTAACAGTGACTTAGCAGTGACTTAACAGTTAAATTTTACAATCAGATTGATGATCGTAAAGGGCTTCCTCTGACACCCACTCCTTTTTCTTAAATGTGAATTAATCGGGTAGCTTCACCTCACTTTTTTGAGGTTCAAATGGTCACTTGAAATAGTTTCCACTGATCCTTCCGATATTCTAGCAAGGTCAGTTAGGTCTCGGACTGTCAATAGACGATTTTGTTGATGTACAAACCTACAAATATAAAGTAAGTACTATACCAAGTAAATTTTGTTCAATCGTCTACAAACCTCACTCACAAGCGAACATACCCTGTATTTAGCTCTGCTCAGACTAAGCTATTTGCGGCATTTGTCGACAAGATTTTGCATTTTGTAAACAATTTTCATTTGACAAGCGCAATTCCGATTGCCCCGTAAAAAAAAACAAAAAACGAGAGGGCCAAGCTAACTTCGTCTGTGCCGAAGTTTTTATACCCTTGCAAATGCAAATGCCACAGTTTAAGAACGCTTACATAAAAATCAAAAAATTTTGTAACTAAAACCTATTTTCCGACAGCTAAACGTCTGAAAAAAGTTTTTCTCACTAAGACTCAATTTCCGACCGATCGGCCCTTTGGCAGCCTTGAGATATAGTCATCCGATTTCGGCCCAATTTTGCGAATCTATTTGAAAGCATATAAAATAAGTCATCAGCGTGTGTAAGGACGCTAACAAAACTAAAAAAAAAAATTTTTGCCAAGACTTATGTTCGACCGATCGGTCCTATGGCAACCATAAGATATAGTCACCCGATGTCGATCAACTTTTTCAAATTAGTTTGAAAGCGTTTAATATTAATAAACACCGACCTTAAGAACGATTTACTTAAAAACAAAAAAGTTTTTTTTCACTAAGACCCATTTTCCGACCGATCGGTCCTATGGCAGCTATAAGATATAGTCACCCGATTTTGACCAAAATTTGCAAATCTGTTTGAAAGCATATAATATTATTAATGACCGAGTTTAATAACGTTAACATTGAAAACAAAAAAGGTTTTCTCATTAAAACCCATTTTTCGACCTATGGTTCCTATGGCAGCTATAAGATATAGTCATCCGATTTTGACCAAAATTTGCAAATCTGTTTGAAAGCATATAATATTATTAATGACCGAGTTTAATAACGTTAACATTGAAAACAAAAAAGTTTTTCTCACTAAAACCCATTTTTCGACCGATGGTTCCTATGGCAGCTATACGATATAGTGATCCGATCCGGTCGGTTCCGACATATTAGCAGCGTGCAGTAAAAAGAAGACTCTGTGCAAAATTTCAGCTCGATAGCTTTAAAACTGAGAGACTAGTTTGCGTAGAAACAGACGGACAGACAGACAGACGGACAGACAGACAGACAGACGGACAGACAGACAGACGGACGGACAAAGCTCAATGAACTCAGCTCGTCCCCCTGATCAAGAATATATATAGTTTATGGGGTCGGAAATGAATATTTCTATGCGTTGCAAACTTCTGGGCAAAATTATAATACCCTTTGCAAGGGTATAAAAAACTATATACTCGTTCAAGTATCGTATATAAAAGTGGCATTTACAGACTTTTGATGGCTTTACCAAAATTGGCCTTCAAAAATTGGCTAGAAAAATGTCGAATAATTCTAACAGGTTGTCTGCCTGCCTGCTGCTCGCTTGGTGGTCTCCAAAAGCCAATTTGTTGGCTCACGTTTCTCAACTCATGCCAGTCGCTGCGCAAGCGTGGAAATATTTCAAATAGTTTTCTAATAGCCCCCCCCCCGTGTGTATGCATGAATGAAAAACGCATTTCATGCCCCACAAAGTGATTAAAAGTAACGCTCAAAGTTGAGTGCTTTAATTCTAAGAAAGTTGAACAATTGAAATCAAATGGCGTAGTTCGAGCGAAATTGTTTAGTTTATTTGTTTTAAGGCCTCGATTTGGGCGCCATAAACAATATACTCAGCAAATCAGACAAATTGTCGCCAAAAATAAATAGAAAATATCACACATTTGTGTGTTTACACAATTCGAATTTTCGGGAGTGTATGGAATATCGATTACCAATGCACTCGAATGTTTATTTCGATTGGAAGGCCCCACAACGTCTGGCATAAATATACCCAAATGTCAAAACAACAGAAGTACGAAATGTGTTTGAGGAGGGGGTAAAGCTGTCTTAATAATTCTTTTTATTATTAATAAATAAAGCTTAGCGTTAGCTGCCGCTTATTTTATTACTTGCCTTGTTGTTGTAGTTGTTGTTGTTGTTGTGGCTGATTTTGATAAATAAACAAAAGGCGTGTGTCGCTGCCCAAGGCTTTGACTTTGAGTAGCGTTTAAGCGGCTTAAAGCGTGTGTCCGAAAGCCAAACTCTGGAGGAGATCTCGTCTCTGTCTTCGTCTCCCTCCGCTGCTGCTGCTGCTGCTGTCATCGCTTAAAAATTTCGCCAGATTTTTTGTATATTATTATTATCTCTTTTTTTTTTTTTGTTTTTGGGGTGCTGCAGGGTGTGACAAATGATCATCGACAGCAGCTAAAAAAACAACAACAAAAACAAAAACAGTTTCTCGAGCGACGACGTGCAAAACTTGTGGAGCCAAATTGTCTGGTTGGTTGTTTGCTAAAGCCGATTTGTTGTTTTTGTTGGCACTCTTAAGCATGTGTGTGTGTGTGTGTGTGTGTGTGTGTGTGTGCACATTAATTTATATTCATAGAATGCTTAAGCTTAATGTGTAGTTATGATTTCTGGCAAATGTTGACAATGTGACACACATGTCTACCCCATATACAAAATCACTAAAGTCGCACCCACATTTCTGAATATGAAATTTTAATTGCAGAGCAAATATCATGTTCAAATTTCACTCTAATTCTTTCAGTTCAGACACTTCCATGAATTTCAAACCAGAGTTTTGGTGTCATTTTTTTGCAACTGATTTGTTACTTAAGTCGTACATGCTGTTTTTAACTTGGCCATGTTAAAATTATGGCTCGAACAAGCTAGCTTAAAAGAATATGAGTTTTATTCCAAAAACATAAAATTTCGTTTATACATTAAAACTGTAGGTGGTTGAAAGAAAGTTAACTTTGAATCCCCCGAAATTTATATTCCCTTGCAGCACGTATCTATATTTATAAAAGAGTTCAACCTGACTGACTCACAGACTGACTGGTGAACGTCGCACAGCGCAAACCATAAGAGATAGGATGATGAATTTTTCACAGTAGTTTTATCTTCTGCTGAAAGTGAGTACTAAGAACGGATTTTGGAAGATTTTGTCGGGAAATGTGTCAAATTCGCGAAAAACTTTTGTATGAAACTTTTTTGTTTATCATCCGATCAAGTGCAAAATCATTTTCAAAGATTTTTATGAAAATTCAACAAGAACTGCATACCAATTTTCCGGAAAATTCACCCTTTCCTGGGTGGAAAGTGGGTGGCCAAGATTGCTAGGGCGAAACTCATTTTCAAAGCTTACACATCCGATTGACTTGAAACTCTGTTTGTAGGGATAAAATACGAAATAATTTGAAATGTTGGAAAACCCACCCCAGGGTGAGAAAGTGCCCGGAAAATTTTACATGAAATAAACTATTTTCCTTCCGATTGACGGGAAACTCGGTTTGTAGTGATAAAATTCGAATTAATTTGTGATTTCATTTTCCGATGTTGGAAATACCGCCGGGATTTCCACTGTTAAGTGGATGGTAACTGGGTGAGAAGTGGGTGGAAACTGGATGGGTTCTGGGAGGGAAGTGGGTGGTAAATGGGTGGGATCTGGGTGGTAAGTGGGTGGGATGTGGGTGGTAAGTGGGTGGTATGTGGGTGGGAAGTGGGTGGGATGTGGGTGGGATGTGGGTGGGAAGTGGGTGGGAAGTGGGTGGGATGTGGGTGGGAAGTGGGTGGTAAGTGGATGGGAAGTGGGTGGTAAGTGGATGGGAAGTGGGTGGTAAGTGGATGGGAACTGGGTGGGATCTGGGAGGGAAGTGGGTGGGACGTGGGTGGTAAGTGGGTGGGATGTGGGTGGGAACTGGGTGGTTAGTGGGTGGGATGTGGGTGAAAAGTGGGTGGTAAGTGGATGGGAACTGGGTGAGAAGTGGGTGGAAACTGGATGGGATCTGGGAGGGAAGTGGGTGGGACGTGGGTGGGACGTGGGTGGTAAGTGGGTAGGAATTGGATGGGAACTGGGTGGTTAGTGGGTGGGAAGTGGTTGGTATGTGTGGATGTGGGATATTGGTTCTATACTGATATAGGCTATACTGATGGCAGTGCATCGAACCGCTAAGGGTTATATGCTCGAAATTTATATAAATAAAGTTTGTAAAGGACTTTCAATTAACAATTTTATTATTGCTCAGTACCAGTCGTGGTCACATCTTTGTTTCCATTGCTCTGAGCGTTTTTCGAAAACTGGCGTCACTCAGAGGCGTTAGAAATTGCCTCGCTTGCAGGCGACAAGTGCAATTGCCTTGATTCAAAGTGCGTTAAAACAACAAAATCTTTCGTACCCGCGCCAGACCGCACAAGCAGACGGCGCACTGTATCCCCTTGGACAAAACCCAAATGCTTTTTTTTACGTTATACTTTTTTTTTTAGGTATATCGACAGTTTAAATACACAAATTAAGGTAGCCAAAATACTGCTTAGATATGTTTACAAATATAAATTGTATAACCTTGGATAATTAGTCAAGTTTGACTTATCATATCTTCGGCTGTAGTGAACATTTTTAAGCTGTTAAAATGTTGTTGGATACGGTTCATTACTTGTTGTTTTAGTAATATTACATTTTAAAATCCAAGTCGTGCTTTGTGAACAATTGCTTTTGCCGCCGGCACCTATTTTAAACTTGTTTTCAAACTTTCCGAGGCTTGAAAAAGTTTTCTTAAGTCTTCAAAAATTGATTGCTTCATTTTACAGTCTAATATGTGTGCTTTAAGGAAAATATCATTAGCCAACTCCGATCGAGACCCAACGGCGACGTGAAGTTCGAGAGGTATACGAATCAATTTCGCAAGGGGAGAACCGATAACGACTCGTCCGCTCTGTGCAATCGTCGCAACATGCATGCTGCATAACGAATATCTTCATTTCCAATTTTGCACAGAAGTTTGCATAGAAGGAATCACATATATTCTTGACCAGCATGACGAGCTGAGTCAATTGAGCTTTGTCCGTCTGATTGTCCATCTGTCCGTTTCTAAGCGAACTAGTCCCTCAGTCTTCTTTTGACTGCACACTGCTAATATGTCGAAACTGGATAGAAACGATCGGTCGAAAAGCGCTCTGAAACTCTGTCAGTATAAATATTATATGTTTTTAAGCTGATCTGCGAAATTTGGTCAAACTCGCTTACCGTTGAAGCATCGGCACAGACGAAGTAAGCTTTGCTTTCTAGTTTTTAATGTATGAAAAATTTAGGTTATTGTATGGGAGATACATATATCTAAATGATGTCCGATTGGCTTTAAACTTGGTAGAAATATGGAAACGAAAATAAAAAAAATAGCTTAAAGCCAAATTTACACAAATAAATATAATGATTTTCAAAAATATTTACAATAAATACGAATTTTTCTAAAAATAATTTTGAAAAAATATTGATTTTGTATGGAAGCTATATGTAAATGATGTCCGATTGGGTTAATAAAAAAAAAGTGCAATAAAAGTACAACCAGGTGTGAAAAATTTTAATTGCATGAGGAATGTACCTAACCCTTGACCTATTTAATTCTAGTTTCGAAAAAAAACCAGCTGCGTATCCGCTTTACCCATGCCGATCACGTTAATCTCGTCCCGTCCCGTCCCGATGCAGACCTTAAATATTTTTTTAAGGAATTCAATTCCATTTTTGTATACAAAATTATAAGAAAATATTCAAATTTTTTTAAGAAGAAAAGAACGGCTAGATACCCGGTTGCACTAGGAAAAAATAAAATGCTCCAAAAAAATTTGAAAAGGATCCATTTAGGAAATAAAAGCTGCAAAATATATTTGAAAAAAGCTCCATTTTAATGAATAATGATCCTAAGCTACATTTTGTCAAAAAAGTAAAGAGAATTATGGTTTTTAATCATTTTATTTATAATACCTGAAAAATAAACATTACAAAATTCATTTTTATAATCAAGCAAAATTTATTTTTTGAAAGCCAAACATAACAGAGTTCCTTCAAATACTTATACTAATTCTTGTTTTATTAGAGATCAAAAGGGTCATCATTAAATAATAATAGAAGTAAATAATTCAATCAATAATTTTTCTTATGTTATTTGGTGACCAAACTTAAATAACTGTATTGGAACTAAACGTATTTCCCCACATATAAACGGGGTATATGATATACTTTACACATGCGAAAGTGAATATATGTATTTACTTGCATGCATTTGCACTAATATTCTTTGTACCTTTGGTACAGAACATAAGCAGACACCAAATCAGAGAAAACTGGCACAAATTTTTCATCTTATTCATATCGAAAAACTTCATTACCAGCTTGCCACGAAGCTTTGCCTGCTTCGACTGCCCCCTACACCTCTTCCCTACAAATAAAAACTTCATGAGGAACCAAGGTTCGAACCAAAACCAACACCCAAAAACCTCGAACCTCAAATTTCCGAACCTTAACCAATGCATTGGAAAATTTTGGTTCGAACCAGCAAGCCGAAGGTTTTGGGTTTGCAGCCCTGGTTGTCAAGCTATAAGCACTCAGCCAAAAAGAATACCTGGAGCGCGTCCCATTGATAAGATTATAAGATTATTTTTATACTCTGTACCGAAGGTACATAGAGTATATTAAGTTTGTGCAGAAGTATGTAACAGGGAGAAGGAATCGTTTCCGACCCTATAAAGTATATATATTCTTGATCAGCATTAACAGCAGTACAGTCGACACAGTCGATATAGCCATGTCCGTCTGTCCGTCTGTCTGTCTGTCCGTCTGTCTGTCTGTCCGTCTGTCCGTCCGTATGAACGAAGAGATCTCAGAGATGGTAACAGATAGAGGTTTGACATGTATGGGGCATATATTTCTTATACTTGCAGGCAGATCAAGTTTATTTTCAATTTTTGCCACGCCCCCTCCCGCCCCCGCAATTTGGAAAAAACGTCATATCTCCTACAGTTTTGAAGATAGATCGTTCGTTCTAGAGATACCTTGTAAACAATATTGTTTATCGATTTGCTGAAGAAATGATAAAGATCGGATGAACGATACTCAAGTTATGAGCAAAAAACGGCCAGTAAACACCCCCCACCCATCACCACAGCATTCTATTGAACGGCAATCTTAGCGAGAGAGAGAGAGAGAGAGAGAGTGAAACTTAGAGATGAGCGCGTATAACTCGTGAGCAAATGCGAGCTGCGACGTTAAGGGAACAGAGTATGTTATAGTCGGGCTTGACCGACTTTCTTTCTTGTTCAATGATAGCCGTTTTGCCATGGTAACTCCTATATTCCAGACTCTTTTTGGGCTTCATGCAAATTATGTATAGATATTTCGAAAAAGATTTTCGATATTAGTAGGAAGTTTTTGAGCTTAAATGAAAAGAATGGCAAGTGCATTTGAGATAAAATAGATTGGTATCCATTCTTAATATGTGTTTGATGACATTTTGTGCAACTCGTAACAAATTGGCCAAGTAGTCATTAATAAGAATGGAAGATTGTGAATTACAAGAATCATAATGAGTACATACTCGGTGTTACGAACTTGCTCAATAAGCTTTGGCTTTTCAGTATTAAAAATTTTGTTTGTTTAATTTTTCTGTTTTTGTGTTTCCTGTTTGTCGTGCCGTTGAAGTTTTTTAAATAATCTTTATTGGTATGATTGCATTTTGATTGATATTTACTTATCTAATGGTTGAATTATTAGGGCCGACTTCACATATTCTACATAGCTATCTGTCTATCTGTCACATAATATAGCAAATAACAGAGTAAATTAAAAGTTTACCTGACACATAGCATCTGTCTGAAAGAAGTGAAATCAGCCCTTCTAGTACTAGTTAGACATAAATTTATGTTTTAAATTTGTATTTTTAAACTTCTGAACAAATTTTTTGCTTTGCTTAAAAGCTCCATTTTGCAAAAATTTGCTCTAGTGCTCCAACGAGAAATAAAAGATCCATTTTGGAGTATTTGCTCCAAAAGTGGCAACCGTGGCTAGATATTAAACTTCGTAATGATATATAAAAACAAGAAAGAAAGTCGGTCAAGCCCGACTATAACATACTCTGCACGCAGCTCGCATTTGGTCACGAGTCAAACGGCCAGTTAACACACAACGCACAACGCAGTGCGCTCTCTAAGTCTCTCTCTCTCTCTCTCTCTCTCTCACTAAGATTGCTTCTGCAGAACGCAATGCTTAGGTTATGGGTGGGGTGGGATGGGGGGGTTAACTGACCGTTTTTTGCTCATAACTTGGGTATCGTTCATCTCGATCTTTATCATTCCTTCAGCAAATCGATAAATAATTTTGAGTAACCAGATATCTCTAGAAGGTACGAACCATCTATCATCAAAACTGTAGGAGATATGACGTTTTTTCCAAATTGTGGGGGCAGGAGGGGGCGTGGCAAAAATTGAAAATAAACTTAATCTGCCTGCAAGTATAAGAGAATATATGTCCCATACATGTCAAACCTCTATCTCTTACCATCTCTGAGATCTCTTCGTTTATACGGACGGACGGACAGACATACAGACAGACAGACAGACGGACAGACGGACATGGCTATATCGACTCGGCTGTTGATGCTGATCAAGAATATACATATATACTTTATAGGGTCGGAAATGATTCCTTCTCCCTGTTACATACTTTTGCACAAACTTAATATACTCTATGTACCTTCGGTACAGAGTATAAAAACTGTTCGTAATTTCTTAATTATTTTTATTAAGGAACAGAATCTTTTCAAAGTTAGCGGCTAGAAGGCGAATGCGTCTTTCTTCCAGTATTCTACTGGACGTAGAGAACACCCTCTAGCTAGTGGCCGAAAACGTTAAATTAACTGCGAATTCAGAAAACCTGAAACCCACACTAAACAACTCAGGTTGCTTATTCTATTCGTTACTCAATTTCATGTTGTCGATAATTTCACTGTTAATAACTTCTAACATTCCCCTTATCATGACCTCATTACCAGTTTTCTCAGGCAAGAAACTGAATTCATTAAAAAGGGGAATTCAAAATAAAGTAACATAGTGAAAAGTTAAGGCTTCCTTACATACGCTTTTGATTTGTCGTATCACAAGTGAATCAATCAAATTTTCAGAGCTATGGTTATTTTATTTTTTATACCACAACGCATATTCATAAATGGATGGAACGTTATATGAGTTCAAACACTCAGATCATTCGTTAAACAGCATTTAAAAGTTGACAACATGTTTGAAAAATTGAAGTCTATGTTTGACAAAGACACAAAGAATAGCAGACTTTCGACGACTTTAGCTGGAACATTTCTTATCATGAAATGGCTCAAAATGGGTGTCTTTTCGCTTGTGGCATTCGACATATTTGTGCAGCTGTGTCGCATATAACAACACATCTTTGCACTTTAGACAAAACACAAAATCCACCTGCTTCTTGCTAAATTCTATCAGTAAGTCTGTGCTTAAACTTTCGGAGGCCAATCAAAATAAAACGGATCCCAGAAAATTTGGGAACTTTACACAAATGCCATCCCGTTCCGATACCGACCAAGTCTATTCCGCCCGTTCCAATCCCGACCAACAATTTTCAGTTCAATCCCTCAGTTCAGTCCCTTTGTGACCTTAAATATTAAATAATTTCATGAAAAAGTAGGTCAACAATCTGTTCATCCTTCATCAATTTGCTTTCCATTTTGCTGAGTAGCCAGAGCTTTTTCTCCATACCAACAACTTCTGTCACAAAACACTTATTTACCTAAGGTTTATAACCCACGCTTAAGCACACTTAACACACCCCAAAACTAACTCATAAATAATCATTAAAAAAAATATTAAAAAAAATAGTGTTAGCCACAAAACCGCAAAATATGAAAATAGACTTTGGATTTCTGTAACAGAAACAACAGAAAACTGTCACAGACACTTATGTCCGGGGAGGGTGCTGTTGCTGCTGCTGCTGTTGCTGTTGCCTGTTGTCGCTATTATTTGCTGGAACTGCTGCTGGCAAACGCGTTTGCGGCTTTAATTTGCCATTAAGATATTATTTACTTTTAGCTGTGCCTGCTTTGCCTGTTTTTTTTTCATTCGAACTGTGATTACATTTTAATTACGTTGACAACATGATTTGCATGACAAATCAACGTCAATGCCCACGCCCACAACATCTGGAGTTTAGTTCTGGTTAGCTTCTATTTTGTCCCATAACTGTCATGCTTAGTGACCCATTTTGACACACACACACACACAGTCGCCCGCCTCAATTTGAATAGACATTTCGATTTTTTGCGCATTTATTAATAAAATAGTCATAAATTATTAAACCACACAAAAAAAAAAAACAGACCATAAGCAGTTGAAAATTTATGTTTGTGCATAATCGTAAAAAACTTGACTTTGACTTGTTTCAAAACTTGACATATAAGAACAAACCAAAAAGTGAAATTGGACCAAGTTTCAAATATTTCGATTTCATTAAAGATTCATTTTCATGCATGTAGAGATGATAAATAACTGGATCTTGCAACGCACACACACGCACACACACACACACACACACACAAATGGCGACAAGTTGGCTCCTTCAAGTGGCCGCCACTTGTTGGTTGTTGCTATTATTCATTAGCGCTGCGAACAGCCACAATTTTTCATGATTAAAAATGAAAAGTGTTGGCATTAAGTGCAATATATGTATATATAGAGAGAGAGACAAAAACAGGTAGCCCCGTTGGTCGTCGGGGCGTCAGCGTGTTACTCATACGCAACGTTGCACCTGCACCAAGACGGCAAAACTTAATTACTAAGCAGGAAATATTAGCGCACATAGTTAAAGCAAATAAAACTAATGAACAAGAAATATTAATTTGACCAAAATGAGAAACACGCAAAAGCAAACAAACCACTAAGCAAACGCCAACAACTTTCAAGTGGCTGCTGCCACACTGCCACAGCAACAGCAACAGCAACAGAGGCCCGCTAGACACTTTGCCACGAAAACTTTAACATGGATTTTAATTGCTGGCCCAGTGTGCTGTGTGCTGTGTGAGCTTGCTCTACCAATTTTGGTGGTGGCAAAACAAAATGCTTTGCCACAATTTGTATAAACACATTGCAAAAATAATCACAAAAAAAAAACAAATCAAAATCAAACAAATCAACAAGAAAGGAAAGTTTGCTAGATTTTCATATAATGAAGTTGGCAATACACTTCGAAGTGATGGAAGAGAATAAAAATTTAGGAAAAATGATAAATGAAAATTTTTTAAATTTTGGGAATGGGCACTTTAAACGAAAAGTTGCATCTATTTGAAAGTACTCTTACTTAGACAACTTGCGTGTTTTGGTGCAAAATTTTGTTGTCACAAAAAATAAGTGTAATTATTTTGACATTTTAAAACGCTTAAGAAATACATTTGAAATGAAATCTTGGAGAAATAAATCTAGCTTTAATATATGACAGCAATTAATTTTCTGCATTTGCAGTACCCAAAACTACACTAGATTGCGGGCCAAAATAATCCATTAAGGGAGGCGAGGAGTGACGACGTATGAGGTCGTAACGGCAGCAAGCTCCTTTAAGAACGACAAAGCGCCAGGATTAAGGTTCTCCAGCTTGGAATCATGGAAAAGCCTGACGCCTTCTTGGACCTATACAATGAATGCCTATGGGAGGGAACCTTACCAGAAAGATGGAAGCGGCAAAGGTTGGTGCTACTGTAACGAAGTTTTCCAGCCGGGGTTTTAACTCAGCCTGGCCAAGGTCAATTACAAGAAATTTGTAATTCGCGGATACTATTGGAAATGAAAGGGTGATGGGAGAATTTATTTTTGTTCTAAAAATCCTCTACCATCAATTTTACGCCACTAAAATATACTCTAATAAAGTGGGAGTTGGAGACTAATAGACGGACTGAGAAACCACGTGGTTAGTACCCGACGCGGTTCCGCGGTCTGACTGTGGGACTGGAAGGGAATCGATCACGCGGTTAGTACCCGGCGTAACTGATTCTGGCCTACGGACTACTAAGGAAGGGGGACCCTACTCTGCTTAGAACACTATGACAAATTGAACACACGGTTAGTGTCAAACACGACTGATTCCTAACTCAACGATATCGAGGATATGGCCCAACACTTGGTTAGTGCCCGATGTGACTAGCTGACTGCCTGGCGATATTCAAGAATGGGACGGAATACGCGGTTAATACCCAACGTGTCTTACTGATAGCCTAAAGGTTCTCAGGGGTGGGACGGAGTACGCGATTAGTACCCAGCGTAACCCTAGACTGGCCTAAAGACGATCAAGGATGGGAAAGAACACGCGGTTAATACCCTACGTTTATTGCAAACAAACTAATGGTTCTCGGGCCGGGATAGCGCACACGGTTGGTACCCAGCGTGATTCTAGGCTAATCTAGAGAGCACTGTGTGTCGTTTCAGCAATCTAGACGATGAAAAAGGAAAAAAAGTTATCAGAAAAAATATATTTTCACATACCAAAATGTTCAACTGTTACGAAAATGCACAAAAAAGGATACCAAGAATTGAGAACTCAGAAGTAACGAGACATAAAAGACAAGAAATGTTTTTGCTTGAGAATGTAGATGAATATGTCGGATATTAAGTGCAACTTTAATTGACTGAACTGAAAAT
>JBAMBO010000639.1:0-30744 GCA_037044535.1 Lordiphosa magnipectinata | reverse complement strand
GAATTCTCCGGTCTCTTTGGTTCCATTTGAATTTATAACTTAGAAATTTATTATGTGTGCAAAAATTGTGTGTGTCTGTTATTCTACCAAATCAAACACTGAACTGAGGAAAAACTACCCACCCGACAAATAAACATAGCTCGAGTATCGTTCATCCAATCTTCACTTTTCCTTTGGCAAATCGATAAATAATCTTGATTACTAAATAGTTATCTCAATCTATCTATAAAACTGTAGGAGATATGGATAACTTTTTTTCCACATTACGGTGGCGGCAGGGGGTGGCAAAAATTGTAAATAAACTTAGTCTGCCTGCAAATATAAGAAATATATGTCCCATACATGTCAAACCTCAATCTCTTACCATCTCTGAAATCTGTGCGTTCAGACAGACGAATTGACGGACATGGCTATCTCGACTCGACTGTTGATGCTGATCAAGAATACTTTATAGGGTCGAAAATGATTACTTCTCCCTGTTACATACTTTTGCACAAACTTAATTTACGTTGAGAACCTTCGGTTTAGAGTATAATAATACAACAAATTATTTGTCGGCTATATCTTGAAAACTAGAGCTGATAGAACAAAACCAATGTTTTGCTAATTGCAATCCATATTAACATAAAAAACACTGTTGGGTTGTGTATTTTACCGAAAATTGTACAATTTCTTCTCGGCTCAAGATAGTATTGAATCTGTGCAAAAGCAGTTTTTATTGTTTGCTTTTCGTGGTTTAAACTGGAATCCTGAGGTCCGTTTGCCATCGTTCTCTAGTAGACTTCTTTTGATTAACCTTCCCTCCCTGATTAACCGTAGAGTTATGCTAGGAGTAATCTTTATACAAAGACGTATTAATGGTGAAATCAACTCATCTGAGTTGTGTAGCGGTTGCTAGGGTGTCTTCGAAAAGAGGTTGGTTGTCTTCCTTCAGGGCACTGCTTTTCATTATCACCTACACACAGTTAGAGGGACACGGCGAGCGAGATCCTCTGGTTCCGTAACTCATTCGGCAGTGGGGTGGGTTGTTGCCATTCCATAACTGCATCCACACAAACTTTAAAAATAGGACCTCTACGGAATTTAAACAGGGAGCTGGACTCCACGAAATCGAATTAAAATACTCCAATTAAGATCAGTACTAAATTACAAAAAAATAGAGGCTAATATGAGAACAAGGCGCGTATTGAGTGGGGGGGCGAGGTCTAAGATGGTATACGACGCTCGCGTTCTTTACCCTACCCAACCATAATCTCCAGCGCTGTACTTTAGCGGAGATACCCTGGAAGAACTCCTCCTACCCTTTTATGTTACATGTCGCTCAGGAACAAACAAGACGTTAGTGGTTCATTTCAAACGTTATAAATTCAGATTTTTATTTATAAAACTCAAAGAGGGGCCAACCATCATTCATCGTTTGGAATCGATGGTATTAGTTTGCAAAAGTAAGCATTAGTTTGTTATTAACCTAGAATTAATTATTTATTAAATTTACTGTATGTATGTGTGTTCGTGCTTAATAGATTACATAATTTTGGTATGTGTAAGCCAACTGCTGCAAATGATTTCATTTTTGTAAGTGTAGGTAAACATTTGGCAGTCACTGTACAAAATATTTTCTAGAGGCCAGCGCGACCGCTGTTCATCTAGCAAAACTCGCCTAACGAAAATGTGCTTGTTGTTGTTGCATGCGATATTTTCTGGTATTTAGGTTTTATAGCATGGGAATATTTTTGGCATGGGTAATTTAATTGAATATGTCTGTTTTTTTGTTGAGAACTTTATTCCCATTAATACACTTTAAGTTACGTTTGCAATTAACAATCATGTCTTTTAAATAAATAAAAGCGATCACCGAATTGGACACAAAGAGTAATTGTACCGCTGTTCTATATAAACGCACAATTGCATCACATATATTATATATATATACAGACTTAGTCCAAGTTGGCTCTGCTTACGAAAAAGGGGGGAAGAGATAAAAAAACTTACATACATCCATCCAAAAGCTCGATCGTTGAAAGGCCCTTCACCGCGACTTTGTTGATGTTGTTGCTGTTGGTTTTGCTGATTTTCTGTAGGGGCTTAAAGGTTCTTGATTTGGGAGGTTTTATTTACTTTAAGGGGTATTTAAATATTTCCCAAAATATTGCTGAGGCCGTCAATAGGCCTGCCATGCGTTAGTTTTTTTTCTTTTTTTTTTTTTTTCCGCTTTGACAACCACACACACACTTTTGCTGCTACTAGTTAGGAGATTTTGGAGTTTACCAAGACCTTCTGGTCTGGAATCTAGATACACAGTTTCTTTTAGGCATTTTCTGCAATCTTCCTTCTTTGGTAGTTTTTGGGCATTAATTGGACCGAAAAGAATTCACACACACGGCATGAGCCGGACTTGGGGAAGGTCGCGAACAAACTGCTGCTGGGTGATAGGTGGAAAGCCCGCTTTGGCGAAAGCTTTCGGAGCGAGAAGTGGGCATGAGCGTAGTCTTCCTGACAAGTAAAAGGGTGGTCGTCTGCCGGAGTTTAAGCTTCTGGGAGTGATGATCCAATTCTCTTATTTTTTCTGACCCACACCAATACACAATGAAGAGACTCGGGTCTCTCGGCGGTGGACGTTGGCAAATGGTGTGGGTGGTGGTGGGAACATGCAGATGCTGGGAGCACGTATGCAAGCCAGGCGCACTAGGAACAAAGAAAACCAATTTTTAGCCAAGAGAATTCTGACCAATATGTGTGGCAGCACATACCTTTTCTTGTGCGAATACAAGAAGAGTATTTTGGTCTCTTGCTGATCGGTTTCTGGAGGCGGATGCTTGCAGATTAGGTTGCCGCTCCGGCCTCTTGTGGGCGTGATGGCAACAGATTCCAATTTTTCACAAATTTGTTTTGTTGATTTGCACAACCGGCGCGGGGATTAATTGGTATATAATGTTCTATAGAATCTGGCACACCGCGATTGCACTACTACTGTCGAGACATGTGTTTCTGCGTTTTTCGGCCGATTTTAACCTCACACGTGTAGCAAAGAGAGCCATCCGACGTGGAGTATGTCCCTTGGATTTGAGACCGATCAGCAAAGAGGCTGAGGGCGGCCGCGTGTGGGCTTAAATAGGCCGAAGTTCTATAGAAAGCTTTTTCTATCGAACTAAGCCGAAGTTGGTGGCGCTTAAGAACAGAGAGTTAGTTTCTCTCTTTAAGCTCTATACTAAAAGAGGTTGGCAATTCGACTGCATTTTAATTGATCGCAGGCGACAATTTTGTCAATTATAACATGGGATAACGATGTGCAATTTCAATTGGTTTGATATAAAAACCACGACCATTACACCACCCGATAATATGACAACGTAAGACGGATATATTAGCGGGAATTAGCTTCGAATATCTTTGGCATGATAAGTGCCAATTTCCTTGCCTTGCAAGTTTTCAAGCTGATAATAACAATTTCCAAGCTTTTTCCTAATGCGACATTTTACGAATTGTGGGCCAAGTTTTGCATTGAAATTGTGCGTAAACTTGCTGAGTGCAAAGTTACGTCGAAAAACTTCTTGACCTTCCTTGAAAGAGACAGGTTTTGAGCGTAAATTGTATTGATCCACATTTCGATCATACGCTTTATGAATATTTGCTTGAATATCCTTTCGCAATAAGGCTAAGTTGTCCGATCTTGAAACTGGAACAACAGGCTCTTCGAGTAGTGACAACTCTTTTAGCAATTTGTAATCCGAACCATGCGTAATCATATCAAGACCGAATAAAGCTCGGTATGGAGAACATCCGATAGATTGATGCAGGCCAGATCTTAGTGAGCATGAAATGCTAGTGAGGTGTAAGTCCCACTCGGTCTGATCTTGCTTAAGATAGGAGCGAACAGCGGCTAACAATGAGCGATTAACGCGTTCCGCTGCATTGCTTTGAGGGGAATATAATGCAGTGTACAAATGGTTTATGCCTAATTCAGTGAGAAAAGCGTTGAACTCTCTGCACTTGAATTGACTGCCATTATCGCTGATAATTGTTTCGGGCACTCCATAGCTATGGAATATCTGTTTTAACAGAAACTCTTGTATGAGCTTGGAGGTAAACTTTTTTAAGGGCTGCAACCAGTGATACTTGCTAAAGTGATCAAGAACGATTAACAAGCCCACATGGCCATTTTTGCTACGAGGATAGGGTCCAAGCAGGTCTATGTAGAGCCGTTGAAAAGGTCTACAGGACGGGCTGTGAGCACCCATAGGAGGACGTAACGTCTGATTAGGGGCTTTTGTCTGCTTGCAAATGTCACAATTGCGTATATAATGACGCACATCTTTTGCCAAGCCAGGCCAAAAAAGATGACGACGTATCTTTTCGATGGTTTTGTGCATACCCGCGTGAGAGGATGTGCAACTGTCATGTGCTTGCTTAAGGACATCGTTCCTAAGGCTCTCTGGAACCCATAATTTCCAAGAGTTTCTCTCTTGTACAACATCTCCCTGAGCATGTTCTGTACGAATATACAGGAATTTATCTACCTGTTTTATATCAGGAAATCTGACTTTTCTTTCGATATACGAATTCTTGAGAGCCGTATAAGCTTCCTCAAGAAAAGCATCAGAATCTAGGTTTATGACAGGACCCATATCCAATGCAGAGATTTCGTTTTCACTTAGTCGTGATAATGCATCGGGAACTATATGAAATTTTCCTTTACGGTGGGAAATGGAGAATTTGAATTGCTGTAAACGGAAAACCCATCGAGCTAGTCTGCCAGAAATGTTCTGCTGACGCATAAGCCAAAGCAAACTCGAATGGTCAGTTACTACTTCGAACTCCTGCAGCTCTAAGTAACATCTGAACTTTTCAATGGCGAGAATGACGGCCAAGCACTCACGTTCAGTAACACTATAGTTACGTTGTGCTCTACTCAATTTCTTCGACATAAACGCGATCGGCTTCTCTTCCTTTTGCTCTGATAACTGAACAAGGACGGCACCAATACCAAAATCACTGGCGTCGCAATGTAAATAAAATTTCTTCTCGAAATCTGGATTTGTTAGGACAGGGGCGGATGTTAAAACCAATTTTAACTTGTCCATGGCTAACTGTGCCTCGGATGTCCAAACAAACTTGGGTTTGGTAGATAATACATCCGTAATGGGACAGGTGAGATCTGCGAAGTTGTGGATAAACCTGCGGTACCAACCACAGACTCCAAGAAATCCTCGAACCTGTTTCAGATTCTTAGGGGCGGGCCAATTGACAATACAGGAAATTTTTGCAGGGTCTGTGCAAATGCCTCCACTACCAATAACGTATCCCAAGTAATTAACACTGGTAACACAGAATTGGCTTTTTGCCAAGTTTAGCGTAAGGTTGGCTTTGCGAAATTGCTCCGCGAGACGAACCAACACTGCGAGATGTGACGAAAAATCTTCGGACACAATACACAGATCGTCTAGGTAACCAAAGACGCAGTATCTTAGATCAGGTGGAATAATATCGTCCATGAGACGACACATAGTTGACGGCGCGTTGCACAGTCCAAATGGCATCACTTTAAATTGATAAAGTGGTCGTCCAGGGACCGTAAAAGCTGTCAACTGTTTCGATTCAGGGCTAAGTGGGATTTGCCAGTAGGCATCTTTAAGGTCCAGCTTGGAAATGATGTTTGCTCTGGGCAGCCTTGACATTATACCCTCGATGCTGGGCAAAGGGTAAGCATCCTTTTTTGTGGCATCGTTTATTTTGCGTGCATCCAGGCAAAGGCGGGCTTTATTGGGTTTAACCACAAGGCGCATTGGGGAACTCCAAGGGCTGACAGAGGGTTCAATCACATCGAGCTCAATCATGCGATCGATTTCTGCATAAAGTAGTTTCTCTACAGCGAGGCTTACCGGATAAAACCGTTGTTTAATAGGCCTCGCGTCTCCCACATCGATGTGATGTTCGACCAAAGTGGTACGACCTAAACCTTCAGAGGCGTTTGGGAACAGCTGTTTTACTACTGCAAGCTGCTGTAGCTGTTGAGAGCTCAACTGGTATGCATTTGCATCCGGAGTTTCAACGGAAGTGGCTTGTATGGAACATATGATATTTGGAGCCAGTTTAAACACGCTCCAAAAATCGTGGCCTAAAATAAGTTTTTGCTTAATGGTGGGTATGATATAAAGCTTCAGGGGCTTTGTAATGTTTTTATACGTCATTTGAACGTCTAAAACACCTACAATCTCTTGATTTTCTCCACCTGCGGTTCTAGCATGAGACTTCAAAGACTTGAACTCCGCACATTTTGAGAAGTCCTCAGTAGCCAGTACCGAGCCAATGCAACTAATGTTCGCCCCGGTATCCAACAGACCAAGTTCTGTATATTCCAGGAACGACACTTCTGCATAGCTACGCAAATCGTTGGAATTACTAAAAATTGTAGAAACTAGTAATTTTTGGTTTCTTTTAATATCTCGGTAGTATGACTTTAAACGCAATGTACGTTTACTAAGTTTGGGCTCATTATTTCTAAATATTCGATTCCTTACTTCTAAATAGTTTTGAAGCCGTTCTTCATATGGGCGAAAGTGAAGGGGAACCGGAATAGACGCTTCAGAGTTTGGCTCACACTGATCGAGATCAGCAGTGCGAGGCAAGACTTTCGACGTTTCTTCAACAAACGAAGGATTTATGGTTTCGGGGGCAACCTGTTGGTGGTGGGTGCACCCGTTCGACGGTTTTCCGACCGCTTTTGGAGACAGTTTTGGCATTGTGGCTTGTAAACATTGGGTTTGCCACATCCATAACAAAATATACGGCGTATAGCCAAACAATTTTCCCAAATATGACCCAACTCATGGCAGTTCCAGCATTTCATTTTCGCATGGGCAATACGAAGAGCTGCAAGCTCTGCTTCAGCTGTCTGATGTTCGTCCAGGTCTGAGCAGGGGTCAGTTTCGTCCAAGGCGTATACTTGACGACGAGAGACTAATGGTTTCGATTGCTTTATAGGATCAGTGCGGCAACCGAGTTCGAACGATAAGTTTTCACTCATCTGCACCAGGCGACGTAGATGGCCAACCGAGTGTACAGGCTGATACAATAGCTTCTGGCGAATGTCAGGCAATAAATTATTCTTCAGAATTTCGAGTAAGTCTTCTTCTTCTACCCTAACAGCGGTTTTGTCGATTAGTGAAGCGACTGTGTCGTAGAAAGAGGAAAAAGATTCACCAAGCTTCTGTTTGCGAGATCTAATCAACTCCATGGACATAAAGTCAGAGCGATAGTCTTTGTAGTGCTGGCGTAAAGAAGCACAGATATCTTCCCAAATAATGTGCTTTACTTTCCTATGGTATCGCCAATACCAATCTCGAGCTTTTCCCTTAAATAGTACGTGCATATGCGTACACATGTCCTTAAAGTCCTTTTGCAAAGTCTCTTTGGTGAGAGACTCCACACGATAAAGGAATTCTTCCACTCCTAGGCCTTCGGCGGATCCATCAAAGTGTAAATTCCACTTCTGCATGATATCGGCTGTCTTTCGCGAATATGTGGAAGCGACTATTGGAGAAGTTTCGCTCTCAGGGGCAGATCCTTCTTGTGTATTTTCCGGATTAGAGCGAGCGCCAACCTTCAAGGACGACATGACTCTAGAGATAGTTTGTTCAATCATCTCTTGAACCATTGTTTGATCAATTGAATTGTAATGACGAGTATTTGAGGTACGCGTCTGTCTACCTCTCTGCCGACCACGGGTAGATCTTGCAGGAGCAGATGGGGCTTGATTAGTGCTTTGGCTTACATCTAGAGCGGATGAAGCAGCAGCACTTTCGTTTAATGACGGAGGTTCTGGAACACTAGCTTGGCCAGGGTCTTGAACTTGGTTCAAAGCCTTAGTCAAGTTACGAGTTCGGACTCTTGACGCAATTGGAGCAGATGGCATTGCTGGTGGGGCAACTTGCTGCCTTCGAGGAGGTGTGCAATTGCCTACAACTAATTTTGCTTCGGCAGATCGGATCGGTGTGTTACATGTGTAACATTCAGAGTTATCTTTTATCCAATTCTCGAAGCAAAGTTTGTGAAAAACGTGCTTACATGCTAATAAATAGCATGGGTGAGTGTTATTCATAACACAGGCACAAATACCGCATTGACTTTCAGTGTCAACGACTGATGACATTTCAGGGGGGCTACGATTAACGGGCATTTTCATAAAATAAATGTTCCTGAGTTCGACGTATGTAACAAAATGGGGTAGGATTAAACTCAATACTGCAGACCGTGTCTGATAAAAGTAGGTTTTTATACTGGGCTATTGAAACTAAATCTGAATGGTACTTACTAACTTGGTCTAAGTCTTTATAATTTGTATTATTCGGCAAGGGTAGGCAAATGAAGCATAATCCCGAGTTCCAGACAACAATTCAAAATATAATTCTTTTAGTTCAAAATTAATAGTATCCAATCAGCTATTATGTCTTTGGACTTACCAAATTCTATCAGCAGAGCAGAGAAAAGTATCTCATAGGGACAATCAGTACTGATATCGGATCTTTGCCCAATATACAATATTCTGGAATTGTGTATGACAGTATTTCTAAACTATAACCGCAAAAATGTGGTTTATCCTAATCATAAGAAGTCAAATGAGCAAATATTGTGAGAGTTAAACTTATGTTTATAGCGAATGTCAGATGCTATAATTCTATATTCAATCTAGCTAGTAAAGTCACATCAGTTTCTCGGCATGGTATCCTCTCAGAATAACCAGCATCGTAGACTTAATGACCAAACCTTATACTCCAGAATCAACACATGCGGAAGTTTGACGCAAAAATCAAAGCAACATCAGCAGTGTAATACCAGAATTGCACGAAAAAACTCAATTTCATTTCTCAACACAATAAAAGGGATAGGGATAACTATCAACAACTTATAAAGTTATTTCTCAGTCTACCTGTTGAATTCTATACGACAAGCGATTAAAAAAACTCCATAAAGAAAGTTTTAAGTTACTCCTGGGTTGAGCTGGGCCAAAACTGTAAAAAGTCAAAGCTTCTTTATGATTGACAAAACTCAGCTCCACATTCCGGGAGCCAAAATTTTAAGTAATGGTCTAGACTCAGCCACACGTTCTGGGCGCCAAAAATTTATGTAGCGGTTGCTAGGGTGTCTTCGAAAAGAGGTTGGTTGTCTTCCTTCAGGGCACTGCTTTTCATTATCACCTACACACAGTTAGAGGGACACGGCGAGCGAGATCCTCGGGTTCCGTAACTCATTCGGCAGTGGGGTGGGTTGTTGCCATTCCATAACTGCATCCACACAAACTTTAAAAATAGGACCTCTACGGAATTTAAACAGGGAGCTGGACTCCACGAAATCGAATTAAAATACTCCAATTAAGATCAGTACTAAATTACAAAAAAATAGAGGCTAATATGAGAACAAGGCGCGTATTGAGTGGGGGGGCGAGGTCTAAGATGGTATACGACGCTCGCGTTCTTTACCCTACCCAACCATAATCTCCAGCGCTGTACTTTAGCGGAGATACCCTGGAAGAACTCCTCCTACCCTTTTATGTTACATGTCGCTCAGGAACAAACAAGACGTTAGTGGTTCATTTCAAACGTTATAAATTCAGATTTTTATTTATAAAACTCAAAGAGGGGCCAACCATCATTCATCGTTTGGAATCGATGGTATTAGTTTGCAAAAGTAAGCATTAGTTTGTTATTAACCTAGAATTAATTATTTATTAAATTTACTGTATGTATGTGTGTTCGTGCTTAATAGATTACATAATTTTGGTATGTGTAAGCCAACTGCTGCAAATGATTTCATTTTTGTAAGTGTAGGTAAACATTTGGCAGTCACTGTACAAAATATTTTCTAGAGGCCAGCGCGACCGCTGTTCATCTAGCAAAACTCGCCTAACGAAAATGTGCTTGTTGTTGTTGCATGCGATATTTTCTGGTATTTAGGTTTTATAGCATGGGAATATTTTTGGCATGGGTAATTTAATTGAATATGTCTGTTTTTTTGTTGAGAACTTTATTCCCATTAATACACTTTAAGTTACGTTTGCAATTAACAATCATGTCTTTTAAATAAATAAAAGCGATCACCGAATTGGACACAAAGAGTAATTGTACCGCTGTTCTATATAAACGCACAATTGCATCACATATATTATATATATATACAGACTTAGTCCAAGTTGGCTCTGCTTACGAAAAAGGGGGGAAGAGATAAAAAAACTTACATACATCCATCCAAAAGCTCGATCGTTGAAAGGCCCTTCACCGCGACTTTGTTGATGTTGTTGCTGTTGGTTTTGCTGATTTTCTGTAGGGGCTTAAAGGTTCTTGATTTGGGAGGTTTTATTTACTTTAAGGGGTATTTAAATATTTCCCAAAATATTGCTGAGGCCGTCAATAGGCCTGCCATGCGTTAGTTTTTTTTCTTTTTTTTTTTTTCCGCTTTGACAACCACACACACACTTTTGCTGCTACTAGTTAGGAGATTTTGGAGTTTACCAAGACCTTCTGGTCTGGAATCTAGATACACAGTTTCTTTTAGGCATTTTCTGCAATCTTCCTTCTTTGGTAGTTTTTGGGCATTAATTGGACCGAAAAGAATTCACACACACGGCATGAGCCGGACTTGGGGAAGGTCGCGAACAAACTGCTGCTGGGTGATAGGTGGAAAGCCCGCTTTGGCGAAAGCTTTCGGAGCGAGAAGTGGGCATGAGCGTAGTCTTCCTGACAAGTAAAAGGGTGGTCGTCTGCCGGAGTTTAAGCTTCTGGGAGTGATGATCCAATTCTCTTATTTTTTCTGACCCACACCAATACACAATGAAGAGACTCGGGTCTCTCGGCGGTGGACGTTGGCAAATGGTGTGGGTGGTGGTGGGAACATGCAGATGCTGGGAGCACGTATGCAAGCCAGGCGCACTAGGAACAAAGAAAACCAATTTTTAGCCAAGAGAATTCTGACCAATATGTGTGGCAGCACATACCTTTTCTTGTGCGAATACAAGAAGAGTATTTTGGTCTCTTGCTGATCGGTTTCTGGAGGCGGATGCTTGCAGATTAGGTTGCCGCTCCGGCCTCTTGTGGGCGTGATGGCAACAGATTCCAATTTTTCACAAATTTGTTTTGTTGATTTGCACAACCGGCGCGGGGATTAATTGGTATATAATGTTCTATAGAATCTGGCACACCGCGATTGCACTACTACTGTCGAGACATGTGTTTCTGCGTTTTTCGGCCGATTTTAACCTCACACGTGTAGCAAAGAGAGCCATCCGACGTGGAGTATGTCCCTTGGATTTGAGACCGATCAGCAAAGAGGCTGAGGGCGGCCGCGTGTGGGCTTAAATAGGCCGAAGTTCTATAGAAAGCTTTTTCTATCGAACTAAGCCGAAGTTGGTGGCGCTTAAGAACAGAGAGTTAGTTTCTCTCTTTAAGCTCTATACTAAAAGAGGTTGGCAATTCGACTGCATTTTAATTGATCGCAGGCGACAATTTTGTCAATTATAACATGGGATAACGATGTGCAATTTCAATTGGTTTGATATAAAAACCACGACCATTACAGTTGGTTGGCCAAATTAACCTCAACGTTCCTATTAGACCTACTCTTTATCCTCCTATCACTGAAACGTTGTACGTGTCCTCTGTGCTGATTACCACAAACTCAACTCATCAACTCGGAAGCTTCTCTTCTGGCTTTAAAAACTACTACTTTAACTTATTTAGCCCGTAGTTAACATTACTTTGATTTCCTTCGCGATTTCGTGTCACACGTTAGTGGCTGCGCCTCTGGTTCGGTTGGGTGGGAGGTGGGCTGCTATTTGGCCTGTGGTTCGAGCGTAACAAGCCTTGGCTTGGTGTCGCCTGGGCCACTTGAACGTACAGCACATTGTACGTCAACGTCCACACAAAAAAATAACTTTTTTTGAACCGTTAAGAACGTTTAAATATCCAAAAATACCTAAAGCGAACCGCCTCTCTCGTTTCAGTATCTGTTTGCAGTCTTGCTTTCGTGTGAAATTGTCTGAAATTTCGCTATAAATATTTTCTCTTTGTGTACTTTAAAATTATTCAAACTGATCGTTAGCTAATAGTCCCTACAGCCTACGAGTGACTGTGATAGCCTGTTTCTTAATAAACATTATAAAAATATTAAATTTTGTTTTTTTATTCAAAGGATCCATCGCAACAGATTTGTATTGGCGTTATGTACTGTATATAATTTCAGTTTTAATTTCTGAGCATCTGAGTTGGTTGCATCCCTAAAGGAAATACCTACAACTGATCTTCTACTGTCGGGTGCAACCTGCAGACAATGTTGTTGGCCTGTTCCTTTTTAAGATCCTTTTCTAGAAAACGAACACAATTTTCCTTTCTAGCAGGTAAAATTCATGCTCTGTCTTAGTAGAGCGCATTCTAGCCTACAAGCGATGCTGATTGCCTGCTCACTTGGTACATAAGTTGAAGCTTGAATGATTCCTTCTGTTTGTTTGTTGCTTCCGTAATTACAAGGATCGTAAAAATTCCATTTTCAGTGATTTCCCAAAACATTCGTGCTTGACTGCTATGGAATTGCGGTCCTTCTGGTAGCCTGAGTAGTTTGGGCTTCAGGCGTTTTTCAAGAAAATTCCAAATAGATCTATAGCCTACAAGTGGTGCTGCTAGCCTGTTCATTTGGAGATTTTCCTCTTAAGGAATGATCTTGGGAAAATGTCTTAGCTCGTTGTTCTGCATTTCGTTAGTTGAAGATGCAGTCCTGTTTCTTTGATACACATGATTAAACGCTTTATTGTTTTCAAAGATCATAAAATAGAACTTCCAAGATTTCCCACAATTTTCATCTTTGTTTGCTACCCAGGTAGTTTATGTTTCATGAGTTTTCCAAGGAAAACTCCTGGAGCGATTTCTTACCTACAAAAGATGCTGCTAGCCTGTTCATTTTTGAGATTTTCATCTTGCTGATTGTTCTCTTTCTAAAGAAACTTTTTAAGGAAGGAAATGATATTGGAAAATCTCTTAGCTCATTGTACTGCATTCTGTTGATTGAAGATGCTGACCTGTTCCTTTGCTACAGATTATTAAACGCTTCATTGTTTTCAAAGATCATTAAGTTGTTGCTTCAAAGATATCAGACAATTTTCATCTTCGTCTGCCACCAAGGTAGCTTCTAAGGAAAACTCCTGGAGCGATTTATAGCCTACAAGTGATGCTGCTAGCCTGTTCATTTGAAGATTTTCATTGTGGTGATTGTTTTCTTTCTTAAGTAGACAAATGACAAATGATCTTGGAAAAGTCTTAACTCCTTGTACTGCATTCCTACAATTCAAGATGCTGCCCTGTTCCTTTGATACACATTATTAAACGTTTCATTGTTTTCAAAGATCATTAAGTTACTTCTTCAGAGATTTTTCACAATTTTCCCAGGAAAATCCAAGCAATGCCCTCCTGGAGCGCTTTATAGCCTACACATGATGCTGCTAGCCTGTTCACTTAAGACAACAACGCACGCTTGATCGATTTTCATTCTAATGATCTTTCTCACAAATGTTTTTCATTTCTTCAATATCCCACACTTGCAGTTGTTAGCCTGTTTGTTGATTGCACGATTTTAATGATCCTTCCTCAGTTTTTTTCTCTCAACAAATCTTTTTTAAATGCTTAGAACAAGGTTAGGTAGATTTGTCAGATTCCTGCCGTCCACATGATCACACGCTTCATTGTTTTTAAAGATTATAAAGTTGATGCTTCAAAGATTTCCCATCATTTTCATCTCTGTCTGCCACTCAGCCAGCTTCCAAGGAAAACCCCTGGAGTGATTTCTAACCTACAAGTGATGCTGCTAGCCTGTTCACTTAAGACAAAAACGCACGCTTGATCGATTTTCATTTTAATGATCTTCAAGAATCTTTTCTCCATTAGCTCAATATCCCACACTTGCAGTTGCTAGCCTGTTCCATTGATACACTTGATTGCACGCTTTCAATGATCCTTTCAATCTTTTGAATTGATTAGAAGAAGGTCAGGTAGACTTGTCAGATTCCTGCCGGCCTGTTCCTTTGATCCGCATGATTACGCTTCAGTAATCTTCTGTTCAATTTTGTTACTCAAAGGCAGATGATCTTTTTTTTTTGTATGTTTTTGTTGCAATGCTGTGGACCTGTTCGAAAATTATGCATCATTAGCCACGAAGATTGCTTAATTTTCTTAATGATCATGTTTCTTTTCCCCATTCTCGCACTTTCAAAACCTGTTAACCTGTTCGTTTGCTACACATTATGCAAGGTTCGTTGATTTTCTCAAATGCGGGATCAAGAAGACCATGGCAACAGATGCTTGTGGTTCTCTTCCTCGTCATCTCCTTTCATTTTCTGTTTGCCTATTCCTTTGCTTTAGTTTTGTGACCTTTAACTCTTTACTCCTTTGAGTGTGGCCTGAGGCGATCGTGTGATCAGGTGTCAAATTGCATCATTAAAAAACCACAAATCACTTTCACAAAAGCCTTAAAGGCTTAAAACTGTATCAATCGATCAGGCGAACAGCTTGGCTAGAAGGTTCCTGCTGATATCATTTTTTTTTACCCATAGCTCACCTACTCGGCTACCTGAGCCACCACTTGAATGTAGCAGGTAGCTGAATCCCTTTTTTCAATCACAGTTCTCAGTCTCAGCCTCTCTCTCGTTCAAGCTGTTCACCTAATCATGCGGTTCGGCTTGATTGCACTTTAAGCCGCAGGTGGTGCCCTAAGGGAATCCATTCCTGGAACTCTAACAATAGAAATTCCATTTTGATGGTTGAGTTGTTTGTTTAGTATTGGTTTGGCTAATTGATTTCGAACAGGTTCACAGCAGGAATAGCAGGAATAGAGGTAGAAGAAAGCAACAAGGACGATCGTGGCTCTGCAGGAGCTGTTCTCCTAGTCATTTGCTACAGTTTTTCAACTCTTTTTTTCTTGTGTTATATTGAAGCCCCCTCATTTGCATATTGAAACACAAAAAACAAAACTATCGCATCGTTCCATTTCCTGTTCATTTCAATACAGCGTGAAATTGTAGCAGGAGCTCAGCCACAAACGCATAGCAACAATTCTTTGTGACCTGCCCAAGCGGGCCGTATCTGGTTCTGGTGGTGGTTTCTTTGCCTGCACTCAACGCTGGCAGCCTATTAAAAAACATGAAATTATCGTGACAAACATCAAGACGGTTCATTAAGATCGTTCAATTTGTTGGTTGATCATTTCAACGGGCTGGCAGCTTGTGTGGTAATTCGAAACGCTATAATTAAATAAAGTTCATAATCTCTTGCTGATGATCGCTAATTGGCTGTCAGAGGCCCAGGAACGCAGGCAATGTAGAAGGGAAATGTATTTATAAAATCGTTAAGGGGGTTGTTTGTTCATTGACGCGTGCCGACTTCTTCTTAAGACTCTTCGGTCTTCTTTTGTGTAATTCGATGCTTGTAAATGTCTTGAGTGGTAACAGGCAAGCAGCAGATTGTAGTACGCGAAGAGAAAGATGTTGATGTGAAGTGAGATTTCTTGGCAGGTCTGCTTGGTGGTGGAAGTTATATAAATGGGATGAGTGAAGTTAGATTTGAATTTTAAAATGGGAGATACATAGAGGCAGATACAGGTAGAGAGGGTACCAACAAAGCTTAACCATTTATATTTTAGATATTATTTAAGACTTGTAATGGAATCAGCAGCGGCTGTGGCGTAGTAGCGTTTGGAGAGCTGCGATAACTGCGCAGACAACTTAAAATTCTATTATTTGTTGGTAAGCTTTAAGCTTAGGTCCCAGGGGCTAATAATTTGCCCAAATTTTGATGAAAATTTGACGTAGTAGCCATGATGGCAAATTTTTAAGGACTTAAATCTATAAACTAAGGTTCCATACATAAATAGGTTCCATACATATACGGTCGAAAAGTTCCCCAACTTCGCCTATACAGCCAAATTTGCATCAAAATTTGAGCAAATTATTTGCGAGTGGGACCTTGCTTGTGCTTTTCAGAGTGGGAATTAGAGGTAGAGGGACCAGAAATATATTTCGTATATTTCAGAAATCATAGTCCAAAATTAGTTCAATTTTTTTGCAATTTCAAGTTTGAGTTTATCCAAACGAATGCAAAAAAGTGTCTTTTCGCCAGTATTTAAATTTTCAATCAGATTTATCGTTGTAAAAGGGCTTCATTCGCACAGGGCGTCACATGCCGCCCACTCTTTTATTTAAATTGGACAAAACGTCACATCTTCTAGAGATATTTAACAATCAAAATTATTTATCAATCCGCCAAAGGAAAGGAAGATCGGATCAACGATAGACGAGCTATAGGGAAAACAGACAATTATGATGGGTAGCACCGGCCGCAACGACGATGCGCAGCACTTCACACACTTTATGGCTTCTTTGCCGCATTGTGTGGTTTTTAACTTATATTTTTCAGATATATGTATACAATTTTTGGGGGGTACAGAGTATATTAAGTTTGTGCAAAAGTATGAAACAGGGAGAACGAATCATTTCCGACCCTATAAAGTATATATATTCTTGATCAGCATCAACAGCCGAGTCGATATAGACATATCCGTCTGTCTGTCCGTTCGTATGAACAAAGAGATCTCAGAGATGGTAAGACATAGATGTTTGACATGTATGGGACAAATATTTCTTATACTTGCAGGCAGATTAAGATTATTTTCAATTTTCACCACGCCCCCTCCCGCCCCGGAAATTTGGAAAAAACGCCATATCTCCCACAATTTTGTAGATGGAATCGTAGAAGAATTATTTATCAATTTGCCAAAGAAATGATAAAGATCGGATGAACCATAATCGAGTTATAAGGCAAACAAATAATTGTGATGGACAGCACTGGCTGCCACGGCAATGGGCAACACTTCACACACTTTATGGCTTTTTTGCTACTTTGTGTGACTTCTAACTTAAATTGATAAATTGATTTGGGGGTATAGAGTATGTTATAGTTGGGCTTGACCGACTTGCTTCCCTGTAGAGGGTAAATTAAAATTGTCTAGATGTTTGTAATAGCATAGAAAGAAGCATCTTCGACCACATAAAGTATATAGATTCTTGATCAGCATGACGAGCTGAGTTGATATAGCCATGTCCGTCTGTTTCTATGCAATCTCCTCCGTCAGTTTTAAAGCTATTTTAACCAAACTTTGCACGAAGTCTTTTGTTGCAAAGACGCTGCACATTTGTCGGAACCGGCCGGATCGGATGACTATAGCATATAGCTGCCATAGGAACTATCGGTCGAAAAAGTAGGTTTAGGTAGAAAAACTTGTTTGTCTTCAATGCAAACGCGCCCAAACCGTATTTTTATTGTTCTATGATTTTACACAATTCCACCAAGTTTGATGAAAATCGGTCAACTATATAGTATAGCTGCCATACAAAATATAGTTTTGAAAAAAAGTCCTGCTAGGAAAAACTTTTTTGTTTTCAATGCTATCGCTCTCAAACTTGTAATTGATCAATATGATATGCCACCCCGCAATTCTGGCAAGTTTGATCCAAATCGGTTGACTAGAGCATTTAGCTGCCATAGGAACTATCGGTCGAAAAAGCAGTTTTAGTTACTAAAACTTTTTTGATTTCAACGCAAGCCTCGCATTTATAAGTTTTCTATGCTTTTACACAATTCCACCAAGTTTGATGAAAATCGGTGAACTATATGGTATAGCTGACATACAAAATATAGTTCTGAAAAAAGTTTTAGTATTATAAACTCTATTGTTTTCAATGCTATCGCTCCCAAACTTGTTACTGGTCAATACGATATGCCACCACACAATTCTGCCAAGAATTGTTCCAAATCGGATGATTATAGCATATAGCTGCCATAGGAACGAACAGTCGAAAAAGTAGTTCTAGTGAGAAAAACTTTTTTGTTTTCAATGGTAGCGTCTTTTTACTTTCCAGTTATGAATATTATCAGTTTCCACACAATTTTGGGAAGTTTGGTCAAAGTCTGATGAATATATGGTATAGCTGCCATATTACAAACTGGCAAGCAAATGGTTTAGCTACTAGGTTTGATAAGTAACTAACTTTATTGAATATCACATAAGCTTACAATTATCGTCAAGTCGAACGGAGCGATGCAGGCGCGTGCCGCCTGTGGCCGAAGCCAAGCCAGAAACTGAGCGCCAGGGATGGCGCGTGCTGTCGTTCTGCTATCGCGTTAGGGATGGTGTTCGATGAATGGTGTGACCAGAGGTGGCCAGGGCTGCCACAATGGTCAAAGTAGTGGCGCCATCTATTGCTGGGTTTGGGAAATAACTCAGCTAAGAATGTTCGACGAAAATCGTTTAAAAGCTTAATTTATATAAATTATACAAGCTACAACTGTATATAAACTTCGGTCGAGCTCATGTTAGCTTTCCTATATCTATTTTTTGAATAAAATTTAAGTCAAAAAACGTGTCGTTTTGTTTTATTATATGTCAAAAATATCATATTAGTGATTACATTCTTTTTAATCTGAAATTTATATAAATTCCACCTAAATGTACGAAATCTCCCACTGTGCAGTGATGTGTGTTTTTCAATAAGCGATTTTATGCTATAGTTATGCTAATTTGTTGATAATTCCATAAAAATAAGCACTCTTCTCTTGCAAATTTCAAAACAAAATGTTTATCACTCCACCAATTGAATTGGCGAATATAAGATAAAATAGTAAGGAGTTGGCATTTGGGAACTTACCAAAGAACATCAGTATCTTAATACTTAACGTGGATTTCTGTATACCTCAGCATTCAAATAGTCTGTCAACTTTCGATTCAAATTCTTAATGATTTGTTAATTGATAATAAATACATACATTCAGGTTTGTCTCTAAAATTGCTGTCTAAAATGTGCCCCTTTATTTGCATAATGTATAATTCTTTCAACGACCTCTTCGATTTTATGTAAATGTGCGCTTCCAATCGAATTCCATTTGGTTACATGGCATTTACAACTTCATTTTCAACCTACTGTCAACTGCTGCTGACCTGCTCGAATTCTCAGCACCAGCTTGTAAAATTCTCACGGTTAATTCCCAACCAACATTGCTTGTAACGGCAGTTGGCCAAGAATTTCCCACACATTGTTGATACAAGCGGAGCCACAAAAACCAACATCCGTTTAGCGTAACGTACATTTGAGGATCACCCGAACGAACGAACGAACAACCACCGAGAGAGAAGCAGTAACTGCTACAATTTGCTGTTGGCCTGTTCCAATTTCCAGCAAGTCAATGGAAAGTTCTCACGCAAGCACATGCCAAACAAACAGCAATTTGTGAGTGCGAGAGATCCCTATCGGGCTTCAGGAGCTGGTGGGAAAATACGTTACTTTTTGGTTTAATTCCCACGCGATCCTCCACTTTCGTTTTTTCACACGCCTCGTAACCATAGTTGTGTGTGCGTGCGTTTTCTGCGAGCCTAATGAAAGATCAACAAAATTTCAATAAAATTCTCACGCTCACCAAATTCCAAACTACCTGCAGTAAAAAGGATTAAGTGACGGCATACCAACAACGCCCACATGACTGTTGAGAATATCTGAGGAGTTTTGCTGTTAATGCTGAGTGCCGCATACAAAAGGTGACACTTTCAACCCTATTTCTTGTGCTGTTTGCCGCTTACAAAAGAAGATGAAGATGTTTGAACTTTCCAAGGAAGAACAACCCTGAAAATGTTTATCCTCTTGGCTGGTGGCTAAAGTTGCTGTGGTCCTGGTCAAACTCAAGACATTTTTTGTTTGAGGGCTGCTGCCAAGACATACACCAAGACAGCCTTGAAGGAAACCTTAGAAAGGTAAGTTTGGTGGTAGTTTTTTTTTTAGCATTTTTGTTACACCTGGATCAGGTAAATACAAATTTGGTTTGCCTGCTGGCCAAACTGTTTGCCTGTTACAATTTTTAATCAATTTAAAACTGTTTGCCTGGTTTCTTTTGATACAATTTGCATATACAAAAGCTGGCAGATAAGTGTCCCATAGCTATACAGACAACGTTGATCCTTACCTAGCTTGCTGTTGTCCTAATACAAACCAATTAAGAAGACCAAAAACCATTCACACGCTTCATAAAATGAAATCACAACAGGTGGTCTCAGTCTCTTATTCCTGGAAATCCTTACCAAAAGTATTAAATTTCAAAACGGGGCGTGACGTACTCAAAGATCAATTATTTTTTTATAGTAAAAAAAAGCGGAAGTTGTACCGGAAATTGCCCAAAATCACAGTTCAAGGATCACAACTTCCTTTTAAATAAATTACTTCTTCCATTTCCATTCTGCTGTGGTCCTAGTAGCTAATTCCTCGATTTGTACACCACTTGAAATATTTTCCCATGACAATCTCAAACTCCTGCTAACCAAAAATTCTTTTCACACGAAAATCTTTCAGGTATCTTAATTTTTGGTTTTACGATTTTATTTTCCCATGAAAACTGTCGACTCATTTTCCCAGGCTATCAACAGGTAGAGAAAATTCTGTAAATTTTCATACTACAAATGCTGAGCTCCTGTTGGAAAATTTGGAAAAATTCTCACATATGGCCGAAAATTCACACGATGTGTAGAAGGATCGTTTTCCCACACACATCTGCGGCAGCTGAAAAGCATCCCTTTGTACCAGCAACAGGTTGTGTGTGCCTTTTCCCAGGCCCGGGCCACTGATCAGGTAGAAAATTTGAGAAAATTCTTGTACATTTGCTGTTGGCCTGTTATCCAATTTTCCGATTTTGTCAATTAGTGGAAAATTTTCACACGAGCTGCTCTTGTCTGAGGATCAACAGGCAGCTGGAAATTTTCCCACAGCTGCCTGGGTTCGTTTTTTAAACAATGATCCTTTTTTTACAACCAAAAGATTAAAATCAATGAAATATTTTCCCAGCTGCAGGTAGAATTTCCTAGATTTCTACACTTTCCACTGCTTAAAATGCTGCCAGCCTATTATCAGATTCTTCCACACGAGACAAATTCACACGCTAGATAAAAATTTTCCCACAGCTGCTCAATTCTTCGGATTCTTAAAAAATGAGGAAAAATCATTTTCCCACAGCTGCTCAATTCTTCTGATCCTTTTTTCCCAAGCAACAGGTAGGCTACACACTTTCCTAGAGCTCACCCAGCAGCTCTTGCTGCTCGCCCATTACAAGTTTCTACAGTTTACATATATACAGGGACAATTTTCACACGCATTTTTTAAGCGCGTTTTTCTCCAGGATATTTTCTGGCTACCTTTGCTGCTTGTCTGTTACAATTTTGGCAAGATTACAAAAATATTTGACAATTTTCACACGCATTCCCTTAGTGAACAACAAAATTGGTACCACACAATGTATTGCCTCAGCAACACCAAACAAAAGGATCAGTTTTCCCACACACTTTGTAGTCTGTGCCCATTGAGGAATTCTCACGCATCTGCTGAAAACTAGTTTTTATGTTTTCATCTTCAAATAAAGAATTCAAATACTGAGAATCTCTTTCTGAAGGCGGTGCCCTTTGAGCGGCTTAGAATATCAGAAATGAATGTGGGCAATTTTTGTTTTGAATTCCTCTTTTCGTTTCTGAGCGCCTCAGAGTGCACGGTGGGCATGAAATTATACATTTTATTCTAGTGCCAGAGTAATATTCGAGTAGAGTGCAAAGATTAAAAAGATATTCTAAGCCAGCAGTGGGCAAGCCCTTGCTCCCGCTAACATGCTCTGAGATTTTTTTTCGGTAATTCACGCCAGTCAGTCTCATAATAAACTGCGTCATAATTTACTCGCCTCAAATTGTGAACAACAACAAAGTCAATGCGATTCGGAGCACGGCGCCTACAAGAAGCACACACAGACAGCTGCATTTTGGGCGATCGAGATACGCTAAAAACGGTTGTTTTTCCAGTTGTTGTTGTTGGGCTGCTCCCAAACTGAAATTTCATGCCCACCGTTGTTCTAAACCAAACATCAAATAAATCTATACAATATTTTCCGTGTTGCTCTGGTTTTGATCTATTTATACCAGCGATGGTCACCTGCAAGGTATACTTAACAGGGTAGCCGTACTTGCTCTCTCGCAACTTCTTAAATAAAAAGCTGAACACCAAAAAATTCGTCAGCGGAGATGCGTCGCTCACAAGGGTTGTTTACAGAGTGACATTTAAGAAGTAAGCAAAGAGAGCGAGAGAGCGAGTTCGGCTACCTTGCTAAGTATATCTTGGTCACCTGTACGCCCTGGGAGGCCAAGACATTTCTCTATTTACACATATACGAGCCGAACGTATGTCGAAGCTGAGGAGAAGAGAGCGAAAAGCCTTTCAGTCGCTGGCTAGCCTTTGATGCTGTCAGGTCGAGGCATATTCACGGCGCTTTATTTTTGCAAACCAATACAACGCTGATTAATACCCAACGCTGATTAATACCCTTGCAGAAAGTTGTAAAACAATCATCTCCGACCACATAAAGTATGTATATACTTGATCAGCATGACGAGTTGATATAGCCATGTCCGTCAGATTGAAAGCTATCTTTACCAAACTGTGCACGAAGTCTTTTAGTGTAAACACGCAGCACGTTTGTCGGAACCGGCCGGATCGGATGACTATAGCATATAGCTGCCATAGGAAAAATCGGTCCAAAAATTTACTTTTAGTTAAAAAATCTTATATGTTTTCAAATCAAACGTGCCCAAACCTCGTATGTATAACTTTTCTATATTTTTACATAGTTTTACCAAGTTTGATAAAAATCTGACATATATATAGTATTGCTGCCTTACAAAAGATGGGTCTGAAAAAGTCTTAGTGAGAAAAACTTTTTTGTTTCCAACGCAAACGTCTCCAAACCTCGTATTTATAAGTTTTATATACTTTTACATAGTTCCACCAAGTTTTATGAAAATCAGACAGCTATATAGTATAGCTGCCATACAAAAGATATGTTTGAAAATAGGTCTTAGTGAAAAAAACTTTTTTGTTTTCAATGCTATCGGTCCCAAACTTCTTACTGATTAATATTATATGCTTTCACATAACTCTGCTAAGTTTGATCCAAATCGGATGACTATAGCATATAGCTGCCATAGGAACCATCGGTCGAAAAATGTGTCTTAGTGGAAAAAACTTTTTTGTTGTCAATGTTAGCGTCCCCAAACTCGGTCATTATTAATTTGGAATGCTTTCTAACAGATTTCATAAATTTGGTCCACATCGGATTACTATATCTTATAGCTGGCATAGGAATCATCAGTCGGAAAATGGGTCTAAATGAGAATTACTTTTTTGTTTTGAATTTTATCGTTTGCAAAATCGGTGATTGTTAATTTGATATATACTTTAAACATATTGGCGAAATTTGGTCAGAATCGGATGACTATCTGTCGGAAAAAGGGTTTTAGGGCCGATTTCTCTTCTTCCAGATAGCTGCTATGTGTAGATAATCTTACAATTTACTGCTATTTGTAAGTTTGTGACATTTAGCTCTTTGAAGAAGATGAGAAATCGGCCCTTAGAACAAATTTTTTGAATTTCATGCTAGCGTTCGTAAACTCTCGTTATTTCAAAACAAGCATTTGCAAGGGTAAATAAACTTCGGCACAGACAATGTGGGTAGCATAAATCCCATTATCCCAGCAGTACATTCCATGGTTTCCTCCCCCAGTGGGTTGACTTTAATTATTTGCCCAGCCACTTAATAAGCTTCTTCTTCAACTTTGTCGTGTCTTTCCTTTCGTTTAAGGTTAATTTTAATAAATTTACAATTAATTTCGTTTGCTTGTGTAACGAATATTAAACTAATACAAAATTTACACAAGTTTCCCTTCACCTACACCCCCTAACTGTAGCTGATGGAGATTCTTTTGACCAAATCAGAACTGTTGGGTCCAAAGTGTTGAAAGGCAACAACACGAACCACAGACAGGCAGTCGGGATCAAACTCATGGAAACCATCATCACAGCGACGACGATTGGCCAGCCACATGCGGTATTCATTGTCACAAGTCCAAGCTGGAGGTTCGCCCACCAAATTGTGCTCACAAAAGCCCAGGTCATCGGGATCATCCGCAGGAGCGGGAAATTGACGAGCCTCGGTGGCTAGAAAAATTGGATTAAATTAGACTTGAATTCACTTGACATAAGGGCGAAGGAAAAACTTACCCAAGAACATTGCTTGCGGCGCATAGGTAACACGATTATCACCCATATTTTTGGGAAAAGGCGGCGAACGGCTAACGTTGATGTTTTTATACAATTCATATCTCTCCCTACACTGCTGCAAGTCTACCTCCTGATTGAAATCATCTAGCGAGCTCATATTGAAAGTTGCTTGCCGACTAAAAAAAATGTTCTACAATTGTTAAAACTTTGCAATTGAAAATGAAAGAAAAGTCTACTGAGTGACAAATGAAATTAAGTCACCGGCCACCTCCAGATTTTTACATAGACGTTCAAATCCAGCCATATCCGATCAATCGAATTCGGAAATGAGAACAGGCCTGTATGTTTTCTTATATTTTCATAGGGAAACAATTAAATTGAACTCATGTAAGTCAATCTTCCATTTATTCTCAATTCTTCTCAATTTAGATTTGCCTATATCTCCGCTTAAAAAAATCGTAGAATTGTTTGCGATAGCTTATATTAAAGTTAAAAGATAATAATTTACCATAATTACCAAGGGATTCGAAATAAAAGTGCACGTAACTCCAATTACTAAAACTGTAGACGTGATGGATCATTCCCCTAAACAGATTCGTGTTCAGTACACAAAAATCATCAATAAATATCACCACCACTTCAATAAACTGCAAAAATGTAATTTTGTTGCCTTGTGTAATTATAAATTTATTTTTTAACTCCACAATTTATTTGCTATGCTTCTTAATTGCTTAATGCTTGAAATACACCTGGACGCATGATTGTGGAGTCCAATCAATGAATGGATTCTTTATAGTGGCATTACGCAAATCCTTCTCAGTAAGATCTGAGTACAAGTAATGGGGACAACCTGCAGAGGCAGAGCAAGCAGAACCGCAAACCCACTCATTGGCAATGCAATCATCAACTAGTCGTAAAGTTACACTCAAGGTGGAGCTGGTGCTGTAGACAATGTTAAATGAACATTCCCAGGCCTGGTTAATGCGTGTATCGGCTGTGCATTCAGCCTGTTGCATATAGGAAACAAAGTTCTTCTGCATGCTCACCGTATACGAATTGGCATTGGTTATCTGAGGGTAAAATCGGGTAAAGTTAGACCCTAGTTTTATCAGTTGAACACTCAACACTTACCACTTGTGTAACGCAGATGGTATAGTTGGACTGAGAATTGCCAAACTTCTTTTCACAGTCCGCCAGTGCCGTCTTTAAGTTATTGTTGTAGTAACTTTTCATACTATTGGACGTACTTTGTGCACTGCTCAAAATGCTGTTGATATTGTTCAGAGCGGTTGTGGAGCAACTGGTCATGGAAGTCCGCATACTGGCTGTTGTGGGTAAACTGGCGCTATAATTTTGCACACATTGCCTATGCCAGGAGTCAATCAACTCGATGGGATTCAAAAGTGCGGACGTGTATTCAATTTTCACTTGCAGCAGATCAGCCTGAACATCTATAGCTCTCAGTTGTTTGTTATAGGAGTCACGAAAATTGGCCAATTCATCTTCATTTTGATTAACCCTGGCCTCATATTGTCGCTGATTCTGACGTATATAGTCCTCCAAGGATTCGGTGGCATTTGCCGCTTGGCTTACACCCAGACACAGGCAGAGGGCTAGTAGTGCTACAAAGATTTTCATTTCGAAAACTGACTCGTGGTGCTGGTGGAGCTTTACCTTTTATACGGAATATAACTAGCGTTCACTTATCAGACAAGTGTTTGCCCCCCGTGCACAAAAGACACAATCAGCGACAGCCCCTCAGAAATAAGCGAAATTTGATATTAAAATCTCTTTCAATATAATAATTATTATTATATTGTCGAATCATTTCCACCTACGCCAAGTATTTGTTTAAGCTTTTTCCAAGAAACTTTTCTTATCTTAGGGGTTTTTTTTTAAGTATATTTACTCTATTTTTTAGTGCTTTAACAGAGAAAAGAAATTAAGTTTTTAAATTGAGTCGAAAGGTGTAAACAATCGCACTTTATGAAGGTTTTGTAGAAAGAACATTTTATCTGTAAGACATAAAACATATTTAGAGTGGAGGTTTATCTACAACTCAAGTGTCATAGCAAGTAGACTTTTTTAGTGCAATTTTATCAAGGTTATTCATTATATGAAGCTATCTATATGATTGATTTCATAGCAGGCAGCTTTTGTCAGCACTTTAAGTGACAATCAGACGATGATATATGAGAAAATAACGTGGGTCAGCAGGATAGATATAAATAGTGCTAGTATCAGGGCTTAATACCGGAACCGTTAACCGAAATAAACCGTTTCAAATCAAGTACCGGAACCGGAACCGATTCAAATTTACCGTTTACCGTTATTAATGGAACCGCTAGCACTGGAACGAAACCGAAACGTTGGTAGCGGTACAGTTTCGGTTTTTTTACCTTTGCAGAGCGTATCGTAGTTTTGGTCACAAGTTGGAGCTCTACATACAAGATGCTAAAATATTTGCTGGCGGAAGACATCTTAAACATTTGCTCCAGTTTTGCGGCTGCAGATGATGACTTTCTTCTGCACCGGAAAGTGTGCGACTTAGTTCGCGAAATTGTACGCATATTAGAACCAGCGGAGGTGGCCACAACTAAACTCCAACCGAAAATCTTGTTTTTTTGTGATTTTTATTCCATTTGGATACACTAGATCTCTATCAAAACAGTTACTGAATTCCATTAAGACTTTTCTCGCACTTAAGCGTGTTTGAAACCATGAAAACATTCTTAACTGGTGGTCAGAATCCTCCACAAAGTTCCCAGAATTGTATGAGATTTCAAAAGTCGTACTTTCTGTTCCAGCTACGCAGGTTCTCTGGCGATAAATTTATGATGAATCCGTTAGGAAGTTGTATGGACTCAACCACATTGAATGCAGTTATGTAACCGCGAGTAAATCACAAGAATGCTATATTAGTTACATAAGAGGTGGACGTACCGGTATGTACCGGTATACCGAAATAAAAATCTGGGTACCGTATCGAAACCGAAAACCGAAATTAATTGAAAACCGAAATAGAACATTTAACCGAAACATTCATTTCGGGACGTACCGGAACCGAAAATCGTTTCGGGATTAAGCCCTGGCTAGTATACACATAGATTCGTTTGCTTGATTAAATACAATTTATCTAATAGATCTACAAATGGACTCCAGCCTTTCTCCTAGATTATGCACAATTAGCTGACAAATGCAGCATAATGCATAAGAGGAGCATTGAGAAGTGTTTGGCTTTAAAGGAAATGTGAATTAAATTAAGTGCTATTCAAATTAACAAGGCGTAACTAACTAAACTGTGCCCTAGTTTACATTCCCCTAGAAAGCTCTCGTTCTAACTGACTGATCAACAACGCAAAGTCTAAACGGAAAGAGCTTGATAACTGCATATTGGACGGTAACTTATAAATGTGTTGATATTGAGCACTAAGCATTAAGATCCTTTAAATATTGGGCGCATCAAATGAAATTTTATGTTCAAAGCAGTTTTTTATTCAATTTTATCCTACCTAACTCTACACTGAGGGAAAAATGCTCTGAAATTGCAATATTTAAACTTTGACTTTAACATTTTCAGCATTGATTCAGCGTTAAATATGGAATTCGTAAATATAAAATGTGTACACTTTAATTTAAATATAAGAAAAAAATTAGAAATTTTTTTAATGTAATTAGTTTGTTCTGAATCAAGAGTAGGAAATCCCCATTGAAGCCACCACCAGTTGGACTCTGAAAAACACCGAATTATATTAAATTGTATTTAAAAATGTTTACTTACTCTGCGCGGGGATTCGAACTCGGGTCCCTTGGTCTGAACGAACTCAATTGGAAAGTCCTCTCTACCGGTTACGCTATTGCGCGCGCTGGCGGAAAGCCTTCTAAGATAATACTTGTATTGAATTGAATCTACCATCTTGTACCACTTGTAATTCTCAAGTTCGAATTCACCGAATAGTTCATATAAATGGCGCAAAGAAAATTAGGTGATTAAATATAAGGTTGTCAAAAAAGTCTTGCGCTATTTCCGCAAGTTTGTCTTTGCAAGCGCGTAGTTCTAGTTGTATTCGTCGCATCGGTTCACGCTAGAGCTTTTTGGAAAGCTCTTTTCACGCGCTAACACGTGCTTGATTTATTGTTGTTTGTTTTTAGTCGTTCGTGAGTTATAGCGTCGCAAACATGGAGCAAAATAAAGAGAAAATACGGCATATTTTACAGTACTACTACGATAGAGGCAAAAATGCATCTCATTCTGCCAATAAAATTTGTGCAGTTTATGGACCCGATACAGTTTCCATTTCCACCGCACAACGATGGTTTCAACGTTTTCGTTCTGGTGCAGAGGTGATCGAAGATGCGCCACGGTCCGGAAGGCCTGTCGTCGAAAATTGCGATAAAATCGCTGAATTGATCGAAAGAGACCGGCATAGTAGCAGCCGTAGCATCGGCCAAGAGCTGGGCATGAGTCATCAAACCGTTATAAACCATTTGAAGAAGCTTGGATTCAAAAAGAAGCTCGATGTATGCCACACGACTTGACGCAAAAAAACATTTTTGCCCGTATGGATGCATGCGAATCGCTTCTGAATCGCAACAAAATCGACCCGTTTTTGAAGCGGATGGTGACTGGCGATGAAAAGTGGGTCACTTACGACAACGTGAAGCGCAAAACGGTCGTGGTCGAAAAGCGGTGAAGCTGCCCAGACGGTGGCCAAGCCTGGATTGACGGCCAGGAAGGTTCTTCTGTGTGTTTGGTGGGATTGGCAGGGAATCATCCACCATGAGCTGCTCCCCTATGGCCAAACGCTCAATTCGGACCTGTACTGCCAACAACTGGACCGCTTGAATGCAGCACTCATGCAGAAGAGGCCATCTTTGATCAACAGAGGCCGAATTGTCTTCCATCAGGACAACGCCAGGCCACACACATCTTTGGTGACGCGCCAGAAGCTCCGGGAGCTCGGATGGAATGTTCTTTTGCATCCACCGTATAGTCCGGATCTCGCACCAAGTGATTACCACCTATTTCTGTCCATGGCGAACGAGCTTGGTAGTCGGAAGTTGGCCACAAGAGAGTCCTGTGAAAATTGGCTCTCCGAGTTTTTTGCCAATAGGGAAGCGAGCTTCTATAAGAGGGGCATTATGAAGTTGGCATCTCGTTGGGAACTCGTCATCGAACAAAACGGCGCATATTTGACTTAAATCGCATTATTATAACCAATTTTATGAACAAATGAAAATTCAATAAAAATACCGCAAGACTTTTTTGACAACCTTATATGATTCTAGTTGAATCAAAGTGCATATTAATTGATTTTAAGCATTTTTCCCTCAGTGTAGAGTTAGGTAGGATAAAATTGAATAAAAAACTGCTTTGAACATAAAATTTCATTTGATGCGCCCAATATTTAAAGGATCTTAATGCTTAGTGCTCAATATCAACACATTTATAAGTTACCGTCCAATATGCAGTTATCAAGCTCTTTCCGTTTAGACTTTGCGTTGTTGATCAGTCAGTTAGAACGAGAGCTTTCTAGGGGAATGTAAACTAGGGCACAGTTTAGTTAGTTACGCCTTGTTAATTTGAATAGCACTTAATTTAATTCACATTTCCTTTAAAGCCAAACACTTCTCAATGCTCCTCTTATGCATTATGCTGCATTTGTCAGCTAATTGTGCATAATCTAGGAGAAAGGCTGGAGTCCATTTGTAGATCTATTAGATAAATTGTATTTAATCAAGCAAACGAATCTATGTGTATACTAGCCAGGGCTTAATCCCGAAACGATTTTCGGTTCCGGTACGTCCCGAAATGAATGTTTCGGTTAAATGTTCTATTTCGGTTTTCAATTAATTTCGGTTTTCGGTTTCGATACGGTACCCAGATTTTTATTTCGGTATACCGGTACGTACCGGTACGTCCACCTCTTATGTAACTAATATAGCATTATTGTGATTTACTCGCGGTAACATAACTGCATTCAATGTGGTTGAGTCCATACAACTTCTTAACGGATTCATCATAAATTTATCGCCAGAGAACCTGCGTAGCTGGAACAGAAAGTACGACTTTTGAAATCTCATACAATTCTGGGAACTTTGTGGAGGATTCTGACCACCAGTTAGGAATGCTTTCATAGTTTCAAACACGCTTAAGTGCGAGAAAAGTCTTAATGGAAACCAGTAACTGTTTTGCTAGAGATCCAGTGTATCCAAAACGAATAAAAATCACCCAAAACAAGATTTTCGGTTGAAGTTTAGTTGTGGCCACCTCCGCTGGTTCTAATATGCGTACAATTTCGTGAACTGAGTCGCACACTTTCCGGTGCAGAAGAAAGTCATCATCTGCAGCCGCAAAACTGGAGCAAATGTTTAAGATGTCTTCCGCCAGCAAACATTTTAGCATCTTGTATGTAGAGCTCCAACTTGTGACCAAAACTACGATGCGCTCTGCAAAGGTAAAAAAACCGAAACTGTACCGGTACCAACGTTTCGTAATAACGGTAAACGGTTTTCGGTTCTCAAGAAAAAATTTGAATCGGGTCCGGTTCCGGTACTTGATTTGAAAGGGTTTATTTCGGTTA
>JBAMBO010000638.1:0-11880 GCA_037044535.1 Lordiphosa magnipectinata | reverse complement strand
AGATCAGCTGGCTCTGGGCACCTGGTGTAGAATTGTCATTTATTTTCAAATTGTTGAGTAATATTAACATAGTCTGATTAATAAGAGGTGACGCTACCATAATCTTATTTACAATACTGTCGCTGATATCGGCTTGGCTTAGAGCTGTCAACCGGACACTAAACGCCTCTCTTGACTTCACCGACTTCTACACCAGGCTTCCCGGGCCTTCCCTAGATACCTAATCGTTCGCCAAAGAAGCTTCAATATACGCCAGTTTCTATTTCCACCAAATAATTTCTTCCTTTACCAATTGCATTTACCGTGGTGCTTCGAAGATGTAGCCAATGAGCTTCGGCCAGCTTTCTCCGTTTGGAACACTTAGGCATTCCTCTCCACTTAGGCTGTCTCTTTTCCAGTAAATGCGTCTCATCTCACTTAAGAAATGGCATTCTGCGATAAAGTGATACGTATCTTCTCTTTCTCTCATACTGCAAAAAATATCGGGAATTTTGAATTTCGATTTTTTTTGGTGGATTCCGATACATTTGATTGAATGATTGGAAAATGTGTTATGTTTTTGTTTATTTACCCTAACTACTTCAAAATACCTTTATATACCGCAACCTAAAATCTATGATGCTTCCCAGCGGGAGCTAGGAATAGATTTTAAACGCATAGATTCATGGTGAAATTTCTTAGAATTCTTTGTAGATTACCCGCACTAATAAATATTCTTGATCAGCATTAGCAGTTGAGTCGATATAGCCATGTCCATCTCTCCGTTCGTTCTTCTGTATGAACACCTAGATCTCAGAGACTAGACGAGCTAGAGCAACCAAATTTTAAATGTCCACTCCTATTGCCTGCAAGCAGATAAAGATTGTTGCAAAATTTTTAAAAATTTTGAATAACTCCTACAATATTGAAGATATTTAGATCATATTTTAGTCTGTTTGCCCAATACCTATAACACTGTGCAACACTAAAAAGTTGATAGAGTAGAGAGCAAAAAATTCTGAATGGGTATGATGGTAGTACAAAAACCTTCGCTGGGTTTGGTCTGGATAGCTGCCGTTTTCTTTTTATTGAACTTTAAAGTTTTCAGCTTCTGATTGGAATTCGCAACTCCATATCTCGTAAACTATTTGGAACTTCGCTTTGACTTCTTAGAAGAAGTTGTTGCTCTTGGCTAAGCTTACAAAACATTCTTAAGTAGTAAGTCAAAAAAGTCACATCTATACACTCAAAATTGCAAAAATATCGTAAAATCATCATGTTTTCCCCTTATTTTTTACTATTTTTCAACTTTGCTTTAAAAACTGCAACGAATTTAACTAAGCAATGCAGGATAAAAACGCAGCTTGGACTTAAATAAACAATCGATTGGAACATACCAGCTTCATTCGATTGGTCCTTCGTATAGTTACGGGCCCTTAAGCATGTAGAATTGGAACCAAAACTCGAAAAATTTCAATTTTTGGTACCAATAGGCCGACACAGTCAAAAATTTCTGTTTTGTATTAAATCAAGAAAATAGAAAATAAATAATAGGAAAACATAACTTAAAAAAACTGTAAAAAAAAAAAGAAAACGGCAGCTAATCAGACGGCAGCTAATCAGACTTGTATACTACCGTCATACCCTTTCAGAATTTTTTGGTCTCGACGCTATCAACTTTTTTGAGTTCAAAAATGTGTCACAGTGTAATCTGTTACATTTTTAGAAAGATCTGATAATATATATAGCTGAGATATACAGGTCTGTTCTCATTTCCGAGTGGATTTAAAAAGTAAAACGATTGGAATTCGTTTTCATTATGATGTTCCCGTTTCCGAGTGAAATAGAAATCGATTTTCTTTATAAATGAATGTTCGAATCGTTTTTGATAATGGTAACCCTAGCTATTTCAAACAACACTGCGAATTGCAAACAGCCCGGTTTCATTTCGATCCTTTTGCTTTCGTCTACATGCAATTTCTAAGGGGTACAACTTTGATAAAATAAATTTTAATTCAAATTGTATGCTCAATATATCTGTGGATACCTCAGAATCTTCACTATATTTGACTTATGATAATAAAAATATTTGATAGATGAAAAATAAATAACCGTTGACGAGAAAATTGTCAATTACTTTTCATTCCACTGACACAGGCAATACTTTTGAAACCGAATAACTTGATAGTTTTTTGAAAACGGGAACAGCTACCAATTCTAATTCCGTATGATCTGATCGAAATCGAAAATGGGAACAGACCTGATAGTTTTATCCGTTTTTATTTCGAAAAACTTGCAAAGGGTGCGATTCAAAATTTTTCTTTGATGTACAATGTCACTTCACACAGCACCGCTTGCAGTACAACAGAGCTAATGTTAAACTGGGTAATAAGGGATACGATTCTGGGAACGCAAGACCTGATAAGTGAATATGAAGACTCGTTTACCTTTATTCCGACATGGCATCCCATGGCATGGAAATTAACGGCTGACAAGAGGAGATAAGGTTACGAATGAGAAGAAATAATAAGGAAGACGTGTAGGAGCCTGGAAGGTTTTGGCTTGACAAATGATGTACCCTGCCAGAAGTAGTATGTGCACCCCTGGTTTGGAAAAACCTTTTAGTTTAAAACAGATATTTGAAAAATTTTAGTCTTAATTTGATCGACAAAACTTTTTTTGAATTTGGGAAATTTTTGTATTGATATCCAAAAGTGTGGTGAGTCCCAAAATCCGTTTGGTTTAAAAACGAATAACCCCATATAAACACAGAAAAAAAAGATCCATTAAGATCCAATTGGTTCCATTTGGAATGGAAAGCTTTTTCATAATCCTTTGGACAATTTTCAGATACATTGGATGAAAATCTGAGATCAATCTAACATTTAATATATATTATTAATATCCTTTTTACAATATTTTAACAATCCAGTCCAAATGGATACCGATATCATCCAATGGATCATCAACAAATATCACTTTTTTTCTGTGTATATATTACAAATTATTGGATAGATCAGCTGTTGTTTGTGGTTTTTCGCTTAGTCGTTTTTAATGCGCATCTCTTTTTCTGTTTTCCTTTTTCTTTGTTCTTCTCTCTTTTTAATTGCGTCTAGTGGTTCCTTATATTCCAGATGTTGTTGTTTCTTTAAACGAAAGAAGAAGAAATCAACGCGCCAAAAATGACTAGACGGTGTACAATGTAGTCCAGAACGCGAGGCAGTCACCCTGCTGCGCGCCACTTCACATTCAAACTCACGGGATAGCGTATTGAATAATCCGAGTCAGGATTATCTACAGCAGGCAACGTCACAACACACGTTGCGTTATCCTCCATCCGCGTCAATGCTGACGCCAACACCAACTACAAATACACCGACACTTCCGTTGTAATTTATATAAATATAAAAAAAAACAATTGCAAAACAAACAAAACCTAATTGAACACTAAAACAGCAACAAAAAACCGTAAAACTTGCAACAAAAAAGAAAAAAACACACACACACACACACACACTTTTTGATTAATTATTGTAATGAATGTATTTTATTATTATTTTTATTATTTACCAATTTTGCGTTTATTATATAAATTATTATAATTATTAATTATATTATTATTAATTAATGCTATTACAAAATAAAAACAAAACACAAAAAAAAAACAGAAAATTAGACAGACAAAACGAAGAACTCTATTCAGAAGAAGCAAGGCAGCTCTCGGTGTCGTCGTGTGCTAAGAAGACAAGAAACAACCCCCTCAAATTGCTCTTAAACAAAACAAAAACAAAAAAACAAAAAACACCCAATGAATTCAAACATATTTACATATATATATACAAACTTATATATATTTAATAAATTAAAAAACAAAACAACAGCTAGTGCAGCATCATTAAATGAGAATACAGCAACAACACACTTGCATATTTATATACACCACAACAACAACAACAACAAACAACAACAAAATTGTACATTATACACTTACTATAATAAAAACTTCATTTTCGAAAAAAGAAAGAAAACAAAAAATAAAAACTATGAAACTTACAAAACAAAGAAACCAACTCTGTATGCAAATATATGGAAACAAAATTATACATCATGCTGCTTATACATATATATTATATATATTTGTATACCTCTCTCTCTCTCTAAACACTCTGAAAAACACACACACACACACACATACAAGCGAACACACACAGTGTACATGGGTTGTTCATTGTGTAAATAGATTAACCTTTGGGTTATCAAGATTTGTTTGTTTTTCATACATAATAATCGAGGCTGTAAATCGAAATTACCATTACAATTTTTTGTGTACTTAAAAACTACAATTCCCATTACAAATACAGTAAGCATTCTTTATAAGCAACCTTTACACAAGCCAACATTCTATTGTAGCAACCTCTGCATTAGCAACTTTTTTGATTCCAAAATTTCTGTGCAAGCAACCATGGTTTTATTCATTTTAATTTTCATTCAACTCAACTCAATTTCTTCGAAAATCTAATAATCGGGGCTGCAAACGGCTTCGGAGCCGGAGACTGTGGAATTTTTGGAAAGTCCGAACCGAACATGAACCGGAGCAAAACAATTTTTTCTTCCCGAACCCGAACCTGAACCAGAGCAAATTAAAGTAGAAAAGGGTTCAGTTCAAAGAAGCATGTTCCATTTCTTTTTTTTTTGAGCGATAGAGACAGTAATAAAAGATTGCTGGAAGACACACTAAGGATTAACTTATACCTAGTGCGTTAACTGAAGGGAAAGGATTTCCTCCACTAATACAGAAGGGCAGAAATGGGTGCACACACATATACAAAGTCTTCTATCAATTTGGCGTTTTCTGTTGTCAGTTTTTACCCTTGTGCTGCCTTTGTAATAGTTATAGCAATGGCCTATGCCGACTTGCAGAAGATAGGCAAAGCCTATCGATGATAGAACCGGGAGGTTCTTGAAACAGCTGTACAGTCGACCATCTACCATTGTGGTGTGTGTGTCTTGTTTTAAAAATTATTGCGCAGTCGACACCACTTCTGTCGGAAATAAGTCAGCTGTTCGCTCTCTTGGTACATTTGGAAATATGGCCGTCTCGCTCTAACCACTGTGATTTCCTACTGACAAGCACAATCTAACAAAAATGAGCTCAATGATTCTTTACCCTGCTTATCTTCTGATGAAGCTGAAAAGCAATACTTATGCTTCAAAGTTTTCGAAAAACTATCTTTGTAAAGAGCTTAACAATGTCGCATTTGTTGTTTTAGATGTTCCTGCAACACAAGTATCAGTCTAGCGCACTTTTTGTACTCATATATTTGTTTTATCCAGCGATAGAGTAAGTAATAATGAAAGATTGCTGTAAGACACACAAACGATTAACTTATATTTACCAAGTGTGTTAACTGAGGGAATAGATTTTCCCCCACTAATACAGAAGCGCCGAAATGGCCCTTCTGTCAATTTGGCGTTTTCTGTTGTTGTCAGTTTTTCACTTGCGCTGTCCTTGGAATTCCCAAATAGTCATAGCAATGGCCTCTGCCGACTTAGAAGATAGGCAAAGCCTGCTGATGATAGAACCGGGAGGTTCTTGAAACAGCTATACAGTTGCCCATCCTCATTTGTGGTATCTGTGTGTCTCGCCTTAAAAGTTATAAACAAACATAAATTCACTATTCATGCGGACAATAAGAATCTCAACGCGGACTATCGCTTAACACCACACAAAATTGAGAGGCAGCGTAAAATCGTAAAAAAGAGTAGTTCAATTGGCGAATAAATAAATTAATACATTTGATCTCTAACACTCATTCCTCTACGACTTATTGACCCTGGAGCCTGATGATCCAAGCTCGAACTTAATGAATAAAATGTTTAAGATTGTTTCAATTTACGTACATGTTTACTGAATTAGCGAATAACAAAATTATTCCTGAACCCCGGCTCAAACCCGAACCTAGGTTTAGCGACCTTCTGAACCCGCTCCGTGAACCCGAACCCAAAATGTTCCTCGTGTTCGAACCCCGGAGTGAACCTCTGCCAATTTTTAGGATTATTATTTGTGAAAAGATCATTTTGTGGAAGAGAAACGATATCCAAGCCTACTTCTTAAAATAGAACATAAAATAGCAAATGCCGAGAGCATCGCGAACAAAAACAAGCAATGAGATCTTAATTAATATTATTTTAACTAATTAAACTGCTTATTTATCTATAAATCACCAAGCTTATCTATTTTATAATTTATACTCCTTTTTCTTTATAAGCAACTTTTCCTACATAAACTCTTGAAAAAATTGATTTAGATCAGGGCTTAATCCCGAAACGAATTTCGGTTCCGGTACCGGTTCCGGTACGTCCCGAAATGATGTTTCGGTTAAAGGTTCTATTTCGGTTTCGATACGGTACCCAGATTTTTATTTCGGTATACCGTTACGTAACGGTACGTCCACGTCTTATGTAACTAATATAGCATTCTTGTGATTTGCTCGCTGTAACATAACTGCATTCAATGTGGTTGAGTCCATACAACTTCTTAGCGGATTCATTATAAATTTATCGCCAGAGAACCTGCGTAGCTGGAACAGAAAGCACGACTTGTGAAATCTCATACAATTCTGGGAACCTTGTGGAGGATTCTGACCACTAGTTAAGAATGTTTTCATGGTTTCAAACACGCTTAAGTGCAAGAAAAGTCTTAATAAAATCCAGTAACTGTTTTGATAGAGATCTAGTGTATCCAAATGGAATAAAAATTTCCAAAAACAAGATTTTCGGTTGAAGTTTAGTTGTGGCCACCTCCGCTGGTTTTAACATGCGTACATTTTCGCGAACTGAGTCCCACACTTTCCGGTGCAGAAGAAAGTCATCATCTGCAGCCGCAAAACTGGAGCAAATGTTGAAGATGTCTTCCGCCAGCCAATATTTTAGCATCTTGTATGTAGAGCTCCAACTTGTGACCACGGTTTCGTTCCGGTGCTATCGGTTTCATTAATAACGGTAAACGGTTTTCGGTTCTCAAGGAAAAATTTGAATCGGTTCCGGTTCCGGTACTTGATTTGAAGCGGTTTATTTCGGTTTACGGTTCCGGTACCGGTTCTGGTATTAAGCCCTGATTTAAATTAATTGCTTGTATAGAATGTTTGCTGTAAAATTATTTCGATTATTAAAATTAAAAATTGCAATTACCATTACAATTTTTTTTAATAATTGTACCAATAAATGTAATTATTTGTAATTAAAAGTAGTTCAAGTAATTTCCAATGCAGTTGTTAATTACACGAAAGTAGTTGTAATGGTAATTAAAGTTTTAATTACGAAGAAGTTGTTATCACAAAAAATTGTAATAGTAAGTGTAAGGATAGTTTCAATTTACAGCCCTGTTCATAATAAGTTATCTTAAAGTTTAAAATTTGTAAACTCTTTGTTGATTCCTGTATTTCTTTGGCTTAAACAGTCCCCAGGCATAAGGTCAAACTTCTTTCGTTCTCTTGGCTTAAGTGCTTTCAAATTGAGAACCAAACCCAGGACCTACAGTTACGCGCCGAATTCGCATGACAAAGCTGCTTTACAGCTGACGTCCATAGCTTGGAAAGCTATGTAGCTATGTATGTACATAGCTGTGTAGAAGTATTTTAAATACTTTAATGTTAGTCCAGCACAGTAGTCGCTTGGCTTACAACCAATGCTGCCAACCTTTCCTGAACCGCACTCAGGAGTACAGGTTTAGTTTGGGTTTATCGAACCGGATCCTGAACCCAACCTTCTAAGTTTTTAACCTCACGAATCGAACCGAACCGCACCCCCTCGGCTTGGAAAAAGATTCGGTTCATAGCATAACTTTGGGCAGATTTATCAGAACTTTAAAACTATCACAATTTATTGACCAGATAGAAATAATTTAAAAGTGCTGGATTATCGCATTATCATATCAAAATCATTTCCAATCTCGGCATATTCCGACTTCGAGAAGGAAATAAAGTCAAGTTGTTAAATGGCAAATTGCATTGGTTTATTTACAAACATAGAACAGAGTTGATCAACAAGAGCGAGGCCAAAAAGTGAGAGTGTATTGATAAATAAAGCAACGCAAAACCCGCAAACCAGCGACTGAAAAGCTGTTTGCTCTCTTGGCTTCAGCTTCGACATGCTTTCGGCTCGCGTATGTGTTAATAGCGAAATATCTTCGGCCTCTGGGGGTAACAGGTGAACATCGCTGACATAGAAGGAAGAAGCCGTGTATGAATGATAACTATAATGAATAAGCTTCATTTGGGTATTGATTGACGTTTTGAATAGCTTTTTAAGCTGGACGCTTTCCTTTCAACAAAAACTGTCTTATTTTTTTATCAAGAATCCGCGGAACTAAGCTTCGATAAGTAAAGGAACTGGTTCGAGAACCTTACCTAAGACTTTTCAACGGGTTCGAAGCCCAGGACCGAACCCTTTTCAGAATATCGGAAATTTCGCATTACATCCGACCTTTGTGACCTCGTAAAAATTTTAAAAAATCAATCAAGCCTCAGTCCCACCAATTTCAAAATAGAGCTGGACTTTACATAAGGGAAATCTGCCACTTCGCTTTCAACAGTAAAGTTAAACATCGCTGTGTCCGGCCCACTTAAAAATGATTATCGAAAAATTGGTCTGACAAGTCGCAAAAGCTCACTTCCAAGCGGAACTAGTCCAAATATACAATTTAATCGGGCATAAATAGTGATGAAGTGAGAATGAAGATGGCCAAAACGTTAACGCCAATCAGGAGCGTTATCGCGATATGAAAACCAATTTTTTGATGCCAATTTTTCCTCGAAAGCGAAAAGTGCACTACTGGTTTCAACAAGATGGAGCTCCACCACACACAAGCCGCGCTAGAAACGATTCCCTGACCGTTTGATGTAAAAAAAATGGTGATTCTGACTGGCCGACGCGTTCACCATAACTCACGAGTATCAGACTTCTTTTTTGAGGGGCTATTTGAAATCAAAGGTTTACGTCAACAAGATAAGGACCCTGTAAGACCTGAAAATCAATATCTGCCAAGACGCCATTCCGCCCGAAATGTTGGCCAAAACCATGGAAAATGCTGCTAAACGGGCTCAATACGCCGCAGCCGTTTAAGGCGACCATTTATGAGATATCATATTCAAAACGTGATGTAGGCAAATCTACTTAAACTCAATTAAATGATTTTTAGCACAAACAAAAAAAAAATCTTTGATCTTTTTTAAAAAAAAACATCGGTCCCTTGATTATGGCCAACCTTCTACTTCAATATCCAAGTACAGTTCTACGACTTGGCCATTTTACCGAATGTTCATAAAATAATAACTTTAGAATATAGAAACTCAGGCTTCAGATAGAAGTTCTTAAACACATATTATTGTAAATTTGTTTTACTATATGTGAGAATGGAAAGCAAAGGATTTGTGTATAAACATTGGCGGGTGGAACGTATATGACAGTCGACTTTACAAAAAATGAAGCTAGACAACACATTGATAATGTTTTTTTAAGTATTACAATTTCAGAATTTTTCTTTCTCAATATCGCTTTGAAAAGATGACATTGTAGAAAGTTGTTTCAGCTATGTTTATGCTTCGTGGAAAAATCTCGAACCTGATTACATTATACGAAAAATTAATCTTCTGGTGGGTAAAAGTACACATGGGGTTGTACTGCATCTGTCCAAAGCAGGGCCGGCGAAATGGAGAGGACAGAAAAAGATGACTCAGTGAAGCATGACCTCGGCAAGCATTCGATGTGAATTGCCAAGTGACTTCGGCCCCCGGGGGCTATTGGTTAGCCGGGTCTGCTCTAAAGCAGGGCCAGGCCAAACGAAGAGGACAGAAAAATGTTCTTGTATTGGTGAGCAAGAGAGCTCTCTACAGACTACAATCCGACTCAATCATCAATCATCAGTTCGGCTCACGTTTGTGTGAAAATACGAATGAATTCGGCCCCAGGGGCTATGGGCTGGCCGGGTCTGGTATAAAGATACACCTGCTTAGCTTTTTGTGAAATGAACCAATTCTTTTTTGAAGTCTCATTATGGATTTGTACCTCTGAGGGGCACCTAGTCTCCCGCCTACTAGAAGGTTGGAAAAATACTTTTGCCAGAGGTAGGACAAGTTTTCCATTTACAAATTTCTAAGAATTTGTGCCCAGTTTTTTTTGGCAATGACTTAATGAACAACTCATGTACATATTGTGGAACTTGAAAATCACTCAAATACCCCTAGACCGCCCGTCATTAAGCGTAGGCAGCTTTTGTTTAGATCTGTGTTTATTTTGGATGCACTTTTAATGCTATTGTACATAAGTTTTTCTATTCAAATTTCAAGGTAGCATTTATTTGATTATATTCTAGTTTAGTGGGATATAGTTTTAGTAGAGAGCGCGTTTCTTTAGATCAATTTGTATAATTTTTGTTAGGGGAATTCACACCTTAAGCCTTATGATAAAAGCGAGCACCCTACGTTTCCCCTCACAAGTTCAATCACTTTGAAATACTTTTTATAGTTAAATAAAAGAAAAAAATGGAAAGTACTGAGCTCTTTATTTTGATATTACGTGATACTAAACTTACATAACTTACACAAATGAAAAGCTGCCTGCAGCTAAGCCTATCCAGCCCCCGCCTCCCTACACACACCCACACACACACAAACACTATCTATCCAGCTGAACGAATTTGTTTGCCTAAACATTAAATCAATGATATACATAATACATATATTTATATATATATGAAAAATATATTTTAAACAACAAAATTTTTTATACTTACATGAACAACAAACCAAAACCAACTTAAATGTGTTTTTTTGTGCCATCTTCTAGCATGGAAAACCAAAATCAAATTAAAAAATTTTTACATGATAACGGCATATATACATACATATATATATATACACCCAAACATCTATGAAATTTATCAAATTTCTTGTATAGTTCAATGAAAATCATTTGTATTATATATAAAAATCGATAATAAGCTTATGCTTCAACAGTCGATGACAAGATCACATATACATATGTATGCATATATATATAACAAATTATATATACATACATTATGTACTTTAAATGTTGATTAACGCATGCATTGATCAATGATTTCTATTAAAACGAAACACAACTGACATTTAAAACAAATTTACATATTAACAGAAACCACTAATCGGAACCGGCGTTACGCGTGACGTGACGTGGCCAGGCGTGATGAGGATGAGGAGGAGAGGAGAGCAGTGGTGCGCACGCAAAAGCCTTTTGCTAATTGCCGATAAAGCAGTTAACATTGTTAACTGATGCAAAGCAGTTTTAAACAAATTTAACATTTAAATTTACGCAAACAACTAAAAACAAATTGAAACAAAAAAAAATATGTAAGTCATACGTTTAACCGAATTATGGCAGCCTCATTTCGGTTGAGTGAAAACCATAAACAGAAAATATTGTAAAAAAAACTTGAAAGATTTATTATTAATTTATAAGTAACAAAAACAAAAGCAAAACAGAAACAAAAAATCATAATAAACATAAACGATGTAAGCCAACTAGGAGCGAAAAAAAGACCCAAACAACAACAACAAAATGGAAATGAAACCAAAATAAAAGAAAAATTATTAAAAATTTTGTAGTCAGAGTTTTTTTTCCAAAGATCCTGACAAATAACGTGGTGCAAAAGTCGGATCCGCCTTTAAGGGGGACTTCTTCAATAACACTTTCTCAAGATTTTGATACTCTGTATTAAACGTTCGCAGAGTATATTAAGTTTGTGCAAAAGTATGTAACAGGGCCGGTTCGATATAGCCATGTCCGTCTGTACGTTTGTCCGTCTGTCTGTCTGTCCGTCTGTCCTTCTGTATGAACGCAAAGATCTAAGAGATGGTAAGA
>JBAMBO010000637.1:0-10719 GCA_037044535.1 Lordiphosa magnipectinata | reverse complement strand
TCGAGCAGACACACAAATTAGCAGGCAATAACCGGGTTTCTCTTTCCATTTCTTGAGATTGCAGTTGCTTAGAAATATATTCTTCATTTGTATCGGTTTCTATGCGGCTGTAAGCTGGCTCTGGGCACCTCTGTTGTAGAATTGTCATTTATTTTGAAATTGTTGAGTAATATAAACATAAACATGATTAACATGATCACTGTCGCTGTTATCGGCTTGGCTTAGAGCCGTCAACCGGACACTAAACGCCTCTCTCACTTCACCGACTTCTACACCAGGCTTCCCGGGCCTTCCCTAGATACCTGATCGTTCGCCAAAGAAGCTTCAATATACGCCAGTTTCTATCATTCCTCTCTGCTTAGGCTGTCTCTTTTCCAGTAAATGCGTCTTATCTCACTTAAGAATTGGCATTTTGCGATAAAGTGAAACGTTTCTTCTCTTTCTCTCATACTGCAAAAAATACTGGGAAATTTGAATTTCAATTTTTTTTTTTTGTGGATTCCGATACAAATTGGATGATTGGAAACTGTGTTATATTTTTGTTTATTTACCTTAAATACTTCAAAATACCTTAATATACCTCAACCTGAAATCTATAATGCTTCTCAGCGGGAGCTAGGAATAGATTTTAAACACATAGTTTAATGGTGAAATTTCTTAAAATTCTTCGTAGATTCCGATTCTGCTGGACGCTTTTTGCGAAAAAAAATTTACCCGCACTAATATATATTCTTGATCAGCATTAGCAGTTGAGTCGATATAGCCATGTCCATCTCTTCGTTCGTTGTTCTGAATGAACACCTAGATCTCAGAGTCTAGACGAGCTAGAGCAACCAAATTTTTAATGTCCTCCTATTGCCTGCAAGCAGATAACGATTGTTGCCAAATATAAAAATTTTTTTTGAATAGCTCCTACAATATTGAAGATATTTAGATCATATTTTACACTATAGTCTGTTTGCCCAATACCTGTAATCTGTTACATTTTTAGAAAGATCTGATAATATATATAGCTGAGATATACAGGTCTGTTCTCATTTCCGAGTGGATTTAAAAAGTAAAACGATTGGAATTCGTTTTCATTATGATGTTCCCGTTTCCGAGTGAAATAGAAATCGATTTTCTTTATAAATGAATGTTCGAATCGTTTTTGATAATGGTAACCCTAGCTATTTCAAACAAACTGCGAATTGCAAACAGCCCGGTTTCATTTCGATCCTTTTGCTTTCGTCTACATGCAATTTCTAAGGGGTACAACTTTGAAAAAATAAATTTTAATTCAAATTGTATGCTCAATATATCTGTGGATACCTCAGAATCTTCACTATATTTGACTTATGATAATAAAAATATTTGATAGATGAAAAATAAATAACCGTTGACGAGAAAATTGTCAATTACTTTTCATTCCACTGACACAGGCAATACTTTTGAAACCGAATAACTTGATAGTTTTTTGAAAACGGGAACAGATACCAATTCTAATTCCGTATGATCTGATCGAAATCGAAAATGGGAACAGACCTGATAGTTTCATCCGTTTTTATTTCGAAAAACTTGCAAAGGGTGCAAAATTTTTCTTTGATGTACAATGTCACTTCACACAGCACCGCTTGCTGTACAACAGAGTTAATGTTAAACTGGGTAATAAGGGATACGATTCTGGGAACGCAAGACCTGATAAGTGAATATGAAGACTCGTTTACCTTTATTCCGACATGGCATCCCATGGCATGGAAATTAACGGCTGACAAGAGGAGATAAGGTTACGAATGAGAACAAATAATAAGGAAGAGGTGTAGGAACCTGGAAGATTTTGGCTTGACAAATGATGTACCCTGCCAGAAGTGGTATGTGCACCCCTGGTTTGGAAAAACCTTTTAGTTTAAAACAGATATTTAAAAAATTTTAGTCTTAATTTGATCGACATAACTTTTTTTGAATTTGGGAAATTTTTGTATTGATATCCAAGAGTGTGGTGAGTCCCAAAATCCGTTTGGTTTAAAAACGAATAACCCCATATAAACACAGAAAAAAAAGATCCATTAAGATCCAATTGGTTCCATTTGGAATGGAAAGCTTTTTCATAATCCTTTGGACAATTTTCAGATACATTGGATGAAAATCTAAGATCAATCTAACATTTAATATATATTATTAATATCCTTTTTACAATATTTTAACAATCCAGTCCAAATGGATACCGATATCATCCAATGGATCATCAACAAATATCGCTTTTTTTCTGTGTATATATTACAAATTATTGGATAGATCAGCTGTTGTTTGTGGTTTTTCGCTTAGTCGTTTTTAATGCGCATCTCTTTTTCTGTTTTCCTTTTTCTTTGTTCTTCTCTCTTTTTAATTGCGTCTAGTGGTTCCTTATATTCCAGATGTTGTTGTTTCTTTAAACGAAAGAAGAAGAAATCAACGCGCCAAAAATGACTAGACGGTGTACAATGTAGTCCAGAACGCGAGGCAGTCACCCTGCTGCGCGCCACTTCACATTCAAACTCACGGGATAGCGTATTGAATAATCCGAGTCAGGATTATCTACAGCAGGCAACGTCACAGCACACGTTGCGTTATCCTCCATCCGCGTCAATGCTGACGCCAACACCAACTACAAATACACCGACACTTCCGTTGTAATTTATATAAATATAAAAAAAAACAATTGCAAAACAAACAAAACCTAATTGAACACTAAAACAGCAACAAAAAACCGTAAAACTTGCAACAAAAAAGAAAAAAACACACACACACACACACACTTTTTGATTAATTATTGTAATGAATGTATTTTATTATTATTTTTATTATTTACCAATTTTGCGTTTATTATATAAATTATTATAATTATTAATTATATTATTATTAATTAATGCTATTACAAAATAAAAACAAAACACAAAAAAAAAACAGAAAATTAGACAGACAAAACGAAGAACTCTATTCAGAAGAAGCAAGGCAGCTCTCGGTGTCGTCGTGTGCTAAGAAGACAAGAAACAACCCCCTCAAATTGCTCTTAAACAAAACAAAAACAAAAACAAAAAACACCCAATGAATTCAAACATATTTACATATATATATACAAACTTATATATATTTAATAAATTAAAAAACAAAACAACAGCTAGTGCAGCATCATTAAATGAGAATACAGCAACAACACACTTGCATATTTATATACACCACAACAACAACAACAACAACAAACCACAACAAAATTGTACATTATACACTTACTATAATAAAAACTTCATTTTCGAAAAAAGAAAGAAAACAAAAAATAAAAACTATGAAACTTACAAAACAAAGAAACCAACTCTGTATGCAAATATATGGAAACAAAATTATACATCATGCTGCTTATACATATATATTATATATATTTGTATACCTCTCTCTCTCTCTAAACACTCTGAAAAACACACACACACACACACACATACAAGCGAACACACACAGTGTACATGGGTTGTTCATTGTGTAAATAGATTAACCTTTGGGTTATCAAGATTTGTTTGTTTTTCATACATAATAATCGAGGCTGTAAATCGAAATTACCATTACAATTTTTTGTGTACTTAAAAACTACAATTCCCATTACAAATACAGTAAGCATTCTTTATAAGCAACCTTTACACAAGCCAACATTCTATTGTAGCAACCTCTGCATTAGCAAATTTTTTGATTCCAAAATTTCTGTGCAAGCAACCATGGTTTTATTCATTTTAATTTTCATTCTTCCGTAAAAATATGGAAGAAGAGAGAAGCAGAGTATCAATTTCTTAGAAAACCTAATAATCAGGGCTGCAAACCGCTTCGGAGCCGGAGACTAGAATTTTAGGAAAGTTTTTCAATGACCTCTGCCGACTTCCTGAAGATAGGAAAAGCCTGCTGATGATAGAACCGGGAGGTTCTTGAAACAGCTGTACAGTCGACCATCTTCCTTTGTGGTGTGTGCGTGCCTTGTTTTAAAAATTATGAACAAACAAAAATATATAGAATGAAGGATTGCGCAGTCGACACCGCTTTTGTCGGAAATAAGTCAGCGATTCGCTCTCTGGGTACATTTGGGAATATGGCCGTCTCGCTCTAACCACTGTGATTTCCTACTGGCAAGCATGATTGCACATCATGCCTGTTCACCAGCACAATCTAACAAAAATGCGCTCAATGATTCTTTACCTTGCTTATCTTCTGATGAAGCTGAAAAGCAATACTTATGCTTCAAAATTTTCGAAAAACTATCTTTGTAAAGAGCTTAACAATGTCGCATTTGTTGTTTTAGATGTTCCTGCAACACAAGTATCAGTCCTCATATATACTCATGTACTCATATATTTGTTTTATCCAGCGATAGAGTAAGTAATAATGAAAGATTGCTGGAAGACACACTAACGATTAACTTATATTTACCAAGTGTGTTAACTGAGGGAATAGAATTTCCCCCACTAATACAGAAGCGCCGAAATGGCCCTTCTTCTGTCAATTTGGCGTTTTCTGTTGTTGTCAGTTTTTCACTTGCGCTGTCGGAATTCCCAAATAGTTATAGCAATGGCCTCTGCCGACTTGCAGAAGATAGGCAAAGCCTGCTGATGATAGAACCCGGAGGTTCTTGAAGGTTCTTCTGTGTGTCTTGCCTTAAAAGTTATAAACAAACATAAATTCATTATTCATGCGGACAATAAGAATCTCAACGTGGACTATCGCTTAACACCACTCAAAATTGAGAGGCGGCGTAAAAGCGTAAAAAAGAGTAGCCCGTTAAGAGCTTTGTTCAATTGGCGAATAAATAAATTAATACATTTGATCTCTAATACTCATTCCTCTACGACTTATTGACCCTGGAGCCTGCTAAAACATATGATGATCCAAGCTCGAACTTAATGAATAAAATGTTTAAGATTGTTTCAATTTACGTACATGTTTTCTGAATTAGCGAATAACAAAATTATTCCTGAACCCTGGCTCAAACCCGAACCTAGGTTTAGCGACCTTCTGAACCCGCTCCGTGAACCCGAACCCAAAATGTTCCTCGTGTTCGAGCCCCGGAGTGAACCTCTGCCGATTTTTAGGATTATTATTTGTGGAAAGATCAATTTGTGGAAGAGAACGATATCCAAGCCTACTTCTTGAAATAGAAGATAAAATAGCAAATGCCGAGAGCATCGCGAACAAAAACAAGCAATGAGATCTTGTTTTTACGACGAATTAGAGAAAAAGCTGCTCTTAAAAGACTTAATTAATATTATTTTAACTAATTAAAATGCTTATTTATCTATAAATCACCAAGCTTATCTATTTTATAATTTATACTCCTTTTTTCTTTATAAGCAACTTTTCCTACATAAACTCTTTTGAAAAAATTGATTTAGATCAGGGCTTAATCCCGAAACTAATTTCGGTTCCGGTACCGGTTCCGGTACGTCCCGAAATGAATGTTTCGGTTAAAGGGTCTATTTCGGTTTTTAATTAATTTCGGTTTCGATACGGTACCCAGATTTTTAGTATAGCATTCTTGTGATTTGCTCGCTGTAACATAACTGCATTCAATGTGGTTGAGTCCATACAACTTCTTAGCGGATTCATTATAAATTTATCGCCAGAGAACCTGCGGAGCTGGAACAGAAAGCACGACTTGTGAAATCTCATTCAATTCTGGGAACCTTGTGGAGGATTCTGACCACTAGTTAAGAATGTTTTCATGGTTTCAAACACGCTTAAGTGCAAGAAAAGTCTTAATAAAATCCAGTAACTGTTTTGATAGAGATCCAGTGTATCCAAATGGAATAAAAATTTCCAAAAACAAGATTTTCGGTTGAAGTTTAGTTGTGGCCACCTCCGCTGGTTCTAATATGCGTACATTTTCGCGAACTGAGTCCCACACTTTCCGGTGCAGAAGAAAGTCATCATCTGCAGCCGCAAAACTGGAGCAAATGTTGAAGATGTCTTCCGACAGCACATATTTTAGCATCTTGTATGTAGAGCTCCAACTTGTGACCACGGTTTCGTTCCGGTGCTATCGGTTTCATTAATAACGGTAAATGGTTTTCGGTTCTTAAGGAAAAATTTGAATCGGTTCCGGTACTTGATTTGAAGCGGTTTATTTCGGTTAACGGTTCCGGTACCGGTTCCGGTATTAAGCCTTGATTTAGATTAATTGCTTGTATAGAATGTTTGCTGTAAAACTATTTCGATTATGAAAATAAAAAATTGCAATTACCATTAAAATTTTTTTTAATAATTGTACCAATAAATGTAATTATTTGTAATTAAAAGTAGTTCAAGTAATTTCCAATGCAGTTGTTTATTACACGAAAGTAGTTGTAATGGAAATTAAAGTTTTAATTACAAAAATGTTGTTATTGTCACAAAAAATTGTAATAGTAAGTGTAAGGATAGTTTCAATTTACAGCCCTGTTCATAATAAGTTATCTTAAAGCTTAAAATTTGTAAACTCTTTGTTCATTCCTGTATTTCTTTGGCTTAAACAGTCCCCAGGCATAAGGTCAAACTTCTTTTGTTCTCTTGGCTTGTGTGCTTTCAAATTGAGAACCAAGCCAGGGACCTACAGTTACGCGCCGAATTCGCATGACAAAGCTGCTTTACAGCTGACGTCCATAGCTTGGAAAGGTGACCGGTGAACCGCACCCCCTCGGCTTGGAAAAAGATTCGGTTCATAGCATAACTTTGGGCAGATTTATCAGAACTTTAAAACTAGCACAATATATTGACCAGATAGAAATAATTTAAAAGTGCTGAATTGTCGCATTATCATATCAAAATCATTTCCAATCTCGGCATATTCCGACTTCGAAAAGGAAATAAAGTCAAGTTGTTAAACGGCAAATTACATTCGGTTATTTACAAACTTAGAACAGAGTTGATCAATAAGAGCGAGGCCAAAAAGTGAGAGTGTATTGGTAAATAAAGCGCCACAAACCAGCTACTGAAAAGCTGTTTGCTCTCTTGGCCTCAGCTTCGACATGCTTTCGGCTCGTGTATGTGTCAATAGCGAAATATCTTCGGCCTCTGGGGGTAACAGGTGAACATCGCTGACATAGAAGGAAGAAGTCGTGTTAGAGCACGGATGATTCATACGGTATGAATGATAACTATAATGAATTAGGTTCATTTGGGTATTGATTAACGTTACGCGTACGCGGAACTAAGCTTCGATAAGTAAAGGAACTGGTTCGAGAACCTTACCTAAGACTTTTCAACGGGTTCGAAGCCCCGGACCGAAACCTTTCCAGAATATCAGAGATTTTGCATTACATCCAGCCTTAGTGACCTCGTAAAAATTTTTAAAAATCAATCAAGCCTCAGTCCCACCAATTTCAAAATAGAGCTGGACTTTACATAAGGGAAATCTGCCACTTCGCTTTCAACAGTAAAGTTAAACATCGCATTGTCCGGCCCACTTAAAAATGATTATCTAAAAATTGGTCTGACAAGTCGCAAAAGCTCACTTCCAAGCGGAACTAGTCCAAAAATACAATTTAATCGGGCATAAATAGTGATGAAGTGAGAATGAAGATGGCCAAAACGTTAACGCCAATCAGGAGCGTTATCGCGATATGATAACCAATTTTTTGATGCCAATTTTTCCTCGAAAGCGAAAATTGCACTACTGGTTTCAACAAGATGGAGCTCCACCACGCACAAGCCGCGCTAGAATCGATTCCCTGACCGTTTGATGTAAAAAAAATGGTGATTCTGACTGGCCGACGCGTTCACCATAACTCACGAGTATCAGACTTCTTTTTTGAGGGGCTATTTGAAATCAAAGGTTTACGTCAACAAGATAAGGACCCCGTAAGACCTGAAAATCAATATCTGCCAAGACGCCATTCCGCCCGAAATGTTGGCCAAAACCATGGAAAATGCTGCTAAACGGGCTCAATACGCCGCAGCTGTTTAAGGCGACCATTTATGAGATATCATATTCAAAACGTGATGTAGGCAAATCTACTTAAACTCAATTAAATGATTTTCAGCACAAACCAAAAAAATCTTTGATCTTTTTTAAAAAAAAACATCGGTCCCTTGATTATTGCCAACCTTCTACTTCAATATCCAAGTACAGTTCTACGACTTGGCCATTTTACCGAATGTTCATAAAATAATAACTTTAGAATATAGAAACTCAGGCTTCAGATAGAAGTTCTTAAACACATATTATTGTAAATTTGTTTTACTATATGTGAGAATGGAAAGCAAAGGATTTGTGTATAAGCATTGGCGGGTGGAACGTGTATGACAGTCGACTTTACAAAAAAAGAAGCTAGAAACACATTGATAATGTTTTTTAAGTATTACAATTTCAAAATTTTTCTTTCTCAATATCGCTTTGAAAAGATGACAATGTAGAAAGTTATTTCAGCTATGTTTATGCTTCGTGGAAAAATCTCGAACCTGATTACATTATACGAAAAATTAATCTTCTGGTGTGTAAAAGTACACATGGGGTTGTACTGCAACTGTCCAAAGCAGGGCCGGCGAAATGGAGGGGACAGAAAAAGATGACTCAGTGAAGCATGACCTTGGCAAGCATTCGGTGTGAATTGCCAAGTGACTTCGGCCCGCGGGGGCTATTAGCTAGCCGGGTCTGCTCTAAAGCAGGGCCAGGCCAAATGAAGAGGACAGAAAAATGTTCTTGTGTTGGTGAACAAGAGAGCTCTCTCCAGACTACAATCCGACTCAATAATCAATCATCAGTTCGGCTCACGTTTGTGTGAAAATACGAATGAATTCGGCCCCCGTTGCTATGGGTTGGTCGGGTCTGGTATAAAGATACACCTGCTTAGCTTTTTGTGAAATGAACCAATTCTTTTTTGAAATCTCATTATGGATTTGTACCTCTGAGGGGCACCTAGTCTCCCGCCTACTAGGAGCTTGCAAAAATACATACTTTTGCCAGAGGTAGGACAAGTTTTCCATTTATAAATTTCTACGAATTTGTGCCCAGTTTTTTTGGCAATGACTTACTGAACAACTCATGTACATATTGTGGAACTTGAAAATCACTCAAATACCCCTAGACCGCCCGTCATTAAGCGTAGGCAGCTTTTGTTTAGATCTGTGTTTATTTTGGATGCACTTTTAATGCTATTGTACATAAGTTTTTCTATTCAAATTTCAAGGTAGCATTTATTTGATTATATTCTAGTTTAGTGGGATATAGTTTTAGTAGAGAGCGCGTTTCTTTAGATCAATTTGTATAATTTTTGTTAGGGGAATTCACACCTTAAGCCTTATGATAAAAAGCGAGCACCCTACGTTTCCCCTCACAAGTTCAATCACTTTGAAATACTTTTTATAGTTAAATAATAAAAGAAAAAAATGGAAAGTACTGAGCTCTTTATTTTGATATTACGTGATACTAAACTTACATAACTTACACAAATGAAAAGCTGCCTGCAGCTACGCCTATCCAGCCCCCGCCTTCCTACACACACCCACACACACACACAAACACTATCTATCCAGCTGAACGAATTTGTTTGCCTAAACATTAAATCAATGATATACATAATACATATATTTATATATATATGAAAAATATATTTTAAACAACAAAATTTTTTATACTTACATGAACAACAAACCAAAACCAACTTAAATGTGTTTTTTTGTGCCATCTTCTAGCATGGAAAACCAAAATCAAATTAAAAAATTTTTACATGATAACGGCATATATACATACATATATATATATACACCCAAACATCTATGAAATTTATCAAATTTCTTGTATAGTTCAATGAAAATCATTTGTATTATATATAAAAATCGATAATAAACTTATGCTTCAACAGTCGATGACAAGATCACATATACATATGTATGCATATATATATATATAACAAATTATATATACATACATTATGTACTTTAAATGTTGATTAACGCATGCATTGATCAATGATTTCTATTAAAACGAAACACAACTGACATTTAAAACAAATTTACATATTAACAGAAACCACTAATCGGAACCGGCGTTACGCGTGACGTGACGTGGCCAGGCGTGATGAGGATGAGGAGGAGAGGAGAGCAGTGGTGCGCACGCAAAAGCCTTTTGCTAATTGCCGATAAAGCAGTTAACATTGTTAACTGATGCAAAGCAGTTTTAAACAAATTTAACATTTAAATTTACGCAAACAACTAAAAACAAATTGAAACAAAAAAAAATATGTAAGTCATACGTTTAACCGAATTATGGCAGCCTCATTTCGGTTGAGTGAAAACCATAAACAGAAAATATTGTAAAAAAACTTGAAAGATTTATTATTAATTTATAAGTAACAAAAACAAAAGCAAAACAGAAACAAAAAATCATAATAAACATAAACGATGTAAGCCAACTAGGAGCGAAAAAAAGACCCAAACAACAACAACAAAATGGAAATGAAACCAAAATAAAAGAAAAATTATTAAAAATTTTGTAGCCAGAGTTTTTTTTTCCAAAGATCTTGACAAATAACGTGGTGCAAAAGTCGGATCCGCCTTTAAGGGGGACTTCTTCAATAACACTTTCTCAAGATTTTGATACTCTGTATTAAAGGTTCGCAGAGTATATTAAGTTTGTGCAAAAGTATGTAACAGGGCCGGTTCGATATAGCCATGTCCGTCTGTACGTCTGTCCGTCTGTCTGTCTGTCCGTCTGTCCTTCTGTATGAACGTACAGATCTAAGAGATGGTAAG
>JBAMBO010000636.1:0-28746 GCA_037044535.1 Lordiphosa magnipectinata | reverse complement strand
ATTTGCTCGGCATTGGCTCGGCATTGGATCGGCATTGGCTCAGCATTGAATCGGCATTGGATCGGCATTGGCTCGGCATTGGATCGGCATTGGATCGGCATTGGCTCGGCATTGGCACGGCATTGGCTCGGCACTGGCTCGGCATCGGCTCGGCATTGGCTCGGCATTGGCTCGGCATTGGTTCGGCAATGGCTCGGCATTGGCTCGGCATTGGATCGGCATTGGATTGGCTCGCACTGGCTCCGCACTGGCTCGGCACTGGCTCGGCATTGGCTCTGCATTGGCTCGGCATTGGATCGGCACTGGCTCGGCACTGGCTCGGCATTGGCTCGGCATTGGCTCGGCATTGGCTCGGCGTTGACTCGGCATTGGCTCGGCACTGGATCGGCATTGGATCGGCACTGGCTCGGCACTGGCTCGGCATTGGCTCGGCAATGGCTCGGCATTGGCTCGGCATTGGATCGGCATTGGATCGGCATTGGATCGGCATTGGCTCGGCATTGGATCGGCATTGGATCGGCATTGGATTGGCTCGCACTGGCTCCGCACTGGCTCGGCACTGACTCGGCATTGGCTCGGCATTGGATCGGCATTGGATCGGCACTGGCTCGGCACTGGCTCGGCATTGGCTCGGCATTGGCTCGGCATTGGCTCGGCATTGGCTCGGCAATGGCTCGGCATTGGCTCGGCATTGGATCGGCATTGTATCGGCATTGTATCGGCATTGGCTCGGCATTGGATCGGCATTGGCTCGGCACTGGCTCGGCACTGGCTCGGCACTGGATCGGCATTGGATCGGCACTGGCTCGGCACTGGCTCGGCATTGGCTCGTCATTGGCTAGCCATTGGCTCGGCATTGCATTGGTTCGTCATTGGCTCGGCATTGGCTCTGCATTGGCTCGGAATTGGCTCGGCACTGGTTCGGCATTGGCTCGACATTGGCTCGGCATTGGCTCGGCACTGGCTCGGCACTGGCTCGACATTGGCTCGGCATTGGCTCTGCATTGGATCGGCATTGGTTCGGCATTGGCTCGGCATTGGCTCGGCATTGGATCTGCATTGGATAGTCATTGGCTCGGCATTGGCTCGGCACTGGCTCGGCACTGGCTCGGCATTGGCTCTGCATTGGATCGGCATTGGCTCGGCATTGGCTCGGCATTGGCTCGGCATTGGCTCTGCATTGGATCGGCATTGGTTCGGCATTTGCTCGGCATTGGCTCGGCATTGGCTCTGCATTGGATCGTCATTGGCTCGGCATTGGCTCGGCACTGGCTCGGCACTGGCTCGGCATTTGCTCTCCAGTGGCTAGGCATTGGCTCGGCATCGGCTCGGCATCGGCTCGGCATTGGCTCGGCATTGGCTCGGCATTGGATCGGCATTGGCTCGTCATTGGCTCGGCATTGGCTCGGCATTGGATCGGCATTGGATTGGCTCGCACTGGCTCCGCACTGGCTCGGCATTGGCTCGGCATTGGATCGGCATTGGCTCGGCTCTGGCTCGGCATTGGCTCGGCATTGGCTCGGCATTGGATCGGCATTGGATCGGCATTGGATTGGCTCGCACTGGCTCCGCACTGGCTAGGCATTGGCTCGGCATTGGATCGGCATTGGCTCGGCACTGGCTCGGCATTGACTCGGCATTGGCTCGGCATATTATCGGCATTGGATCGTCATTGGCTCGGCATTGGCTCGGCATTGGATCGGCATTGGCTCGGCATTGGATCGGCATTGGCTCGGCACTGGCTCGGCATTGGCTCGGAATTGGATCGGCATTGGATCGGCATTGGATTGGCTCGCACTGGCTCCGCACTGGCTCGGCAATGGTTCGGCATTGGATCGGCATTGGCTCGGCACTGGCTCGGCAGTGGCTCGGCATTGGCTCGGCATTGGATGGGCATTGGATCGGCATTGGATTGGCTCGCACTGGCTCCGCACTGGCTCGGCATTGGCTCGGCGTTGGAACGGCATTGGTTCGGCATTGGATATGCAATATCTCGGCATTGGATGGGCATTGGCTCGGCATTGGCTCGGCACTCTCTCGGCATTGGCTCGGCATTGGATCGGCATTGGCTCGGCACTGGCTCGGCATTGGCTCGGCATTGGCTCGGCATTGGATCGACATTGGTTCGGCATTGGCTCGGCATTGGATCGGCATTAGCTCGGCACTGGCTCGGCATTGGCTCGGCGTAGGATCGGCATTGGCTCGGCATTGGTTCGGCATTGGCTCGGAATCGGATCGGCATTGGATCGGCATTGGCTCGGCGTAGGATCGGCATTGGATCGGCATTGGATCGGCAATGGCTCGGCACTGGCTCGGCACTGGCTCGGCACTGGCTCGGCATTGGCTCGGCACTGGCTCGGCATTGGATTGGCTCGCACTGGCTCCGCATTGGATCGGCATTGGCTCGGCATTGGCTCGACATTGGATCGGCATTGGCTCGGCATTGGCTCGGCATTGGATCGGCATTGGATCGGCATTGGCTCGGCATTGGCACGGCATTGGCTCGGCACTGGCTCGGCATTGGCTCGGCATTGGCTCGGCATTGGCTCGGCATTGGCTCGGCATTGGCTCGGCAATGGCTCGGCATTGGCTCGGCATTGGATCGGCATTGGATCGGCATTGGCTCGGCATTGGCTCGCACTGGCTCCGCACTGGCTCGCCATTGGCTCGGCATTGGATCGGCATTGGCTCGGCACTGGCTCGGCATTGGCTCGGCATTGGCTCGGCATTGGATCGGCATTGGATCGGCATTAGATCGGCATTGGATTGGCTCGCACTGGCTCGGCATTGGCTCGGCATTGGATCGGCATTGGCTCGGCACTGGCTCGGCATTGACTCGGCATTGACTCGGCATTGGCTCGGCATTTTATCGGCATTGGATCGCCATTGGCTCGGCACTGGCTCGGCATTGGCTCGGCATTGGCTCGGCATTGGATCGGCATTGGATCGGCATTGGATTGGCATTGGATCGGCATTGGCTCGGCACTGGCTCGGCATTGGCTCGGCATTGGATCGGCATTGGATTGGCTCGCACTGGCTCCGCACTGGCTCGGCATTGGCTCGGCATTGGATCGGCATTGGCTCGGCTCTGGCTCGGCATTGGCTCGGCATTGGCTCGGCATTGGATCGGCATTGGATCGGCATTGGATTGGCTCGCACTGGCTCCGCACTGGCTAGGCATTGGCTCGGCATTGGATCGGCATTGGCTCGGCACTGGCTCGGCATTGACTCGGCATTGGCTCGGCATATTATCGGCATTGGATCGTCATTGGCTCGGCATTGGCTCGGCATTGGATCGGCATTGGCTCGCACTGGCTCCGCACTGGCTCGGCATTGGATCGGCATTTGCTCGGCATTGGCTCGGCATTGGATCGGCATTGGCTCAGCATTGAATCGGCATTGGATCGGCATTGGCTCGGCATTGGATCGGCATTGGATCGGCATTGGCTCGGCATTGGCACGGCATTGGCTCGGCACTGGCTCGGCATCGGCTCGGCATTGGCTCGGCATTGGCTCGGCATTGGTTCGGCAATGGCTCGGCATTGGCTCGGCATTGGATCGGCATTGGATTGGCTCGCACTGGCTCCGCACTAGCTCGGCACTGGCTCGGCATTGGCTCTGCATTGGCTCGGCATTGGATCGGCACTGGCTCGGCACTGGCTCGGCATTGGCTCGGCATTGGCTCGGCATTGGCTCGGCGTTGACTCGGCATTGGCTCGGCACTGGATCGGCATTGGATCGGCACTGGCTCGGCACTGGCTCGGCATTGGCTCGGCATTGGCTCGGCATTGGCTCGGCATTGGATCGGCATTGGATCGGCATTGGATCGGCATTGGCTCGGCATTGGATCGGCATTGGATCGGCATTGGATTGGCTCGCACTGGCTCCGCACTGGCTCGGCACTGACTCGGCATTGGCTCGGCATTGGATCGGCATTGGATCGGCACTGGCTCGGCACTGGCATTGGTTCGGCATTGGCTCGGCATTGGCTCGGCATTGGATCTGCATTGGATCGTCATTGGCTCGGCATTGGCTCGGCACTGGCTCGGCACTGGCTCGGCATTGGCTCGGCAATGGCTCGGCATTGGCTCGGCATTGGATCGGCATTGGATCGGCATTGGATCGGCATTGGCTCGGCATTGGATCGGCATTGGATCGGCATTGGATTGGCTCGCACTGGCTCCGCACTGGCTCGGCACTGACTCGGCATTGGCTCGGCATTGGATCGGCATTGGATCGGCACTGGCTCGGCACTGGCTCGGCATTGGCTCGGCATTGGCTCGGCATTGGCTCGGCATTGGCTCGGCAATGGCTCGGCATTGGCTCGGCATTGGATCGGCATTGTATCGGCATTGTATCGGCATTGGCTCGGCATTGGATCGGCATTGGCTCGGCACTGGCTCGGCACTGGCTCGGCACTGGATCGGCATTGGATCGGCACTGGCTCGGCACTGGCTCGGCATTGGCTCGTCATTGGCTAGCCATTGGCTCGGCATTGCATTGGTTCGTCATTGGCTCGGCATTGGCTCTGCATTGGCTCGGAATTGGCTCGGCACTGGTTCGGCATTGGCTCGACATTGGCTCGGCATTGGCTCGGCACTGGCTCGGCACTGGCTCGACATTGGCTCGGCATTGGCTCTGCATTGGATCGGCATTGGTTCGGCATTGGCTCGGCATTGGCTCGGCATTGGATCTGCATTGGATCGTCATTGGCTCGGCATTGGCTCGGCACTGGCTCGGCACTGGCTCGGCATTGGCTCTGCATTGGATCGGCATTGGCTCGGCATTGGCTCGGCATTGGCTCGGCATTGGCTCTGCATTGGATCGGCATTGGTTCGGCATTTGCTCGGCATTGGCTCGGCATTGGCTCTGCATTGGATCGTCATTGGCTCGGCATTGGCTCGGCACTGGCTCGGCACTGGCTCGGCATTTGCTCTCCAGTGGCTAGGCATTGGCTCGGCATCGGCTCGGCATCGGCTCGGCATTGGCTCGGCATTGGCTCGGCATTGGATCGGCATTGGCTCGTCATTGGCTCGGCATTGGCTCGGCATTGGATCGGCATTGGATTGGCTCGCACTGGCTCCGCACTGGCTCGGCATTGGCTCGGCATTGGATCGGCATTGGCTCGGCTCTGGCTCGGCATTGGCTCGGCATTGGCTCGGCATTGGATCGGCATTGGATCGGCATTGGATTGGCTCGCACTGGCTCCGCACTGGCTAGGCATTGGCTCGGCATTGGATCGGCATTGGCTCGGCACTGGCTCGGCATTGACTCGGCATTGGCTCGGCATATTATCGGCATTGGATCGTCATTGGCTCGGCATTGGCTCGGCATTGGATCGGCATTGGCTCGGCATTGGATCGGCATTGGCTCGGCACTGGCTCGGCATTGGCTCGGAATTGGATCGGCATTGGATCGGCATTGGATTGGCTCGCACTGGCTCCGCACTGGCTCGGCAATGGTTCGGCATTGGATCGGCATTGGCTCGGCACTGGCTCGGCAGTGGCTCGGCATTGGCTCGGCATTGGATGGGCATTGGATCGGCATTGGATTGGCTCGCACTGGCTCCGCACTGGCTCGGCATTGGCTCGGCGTTGGAACGGCATTGGTTCGGCATTGGATATGCATTATCTCGGCATTGGATGGGCATTGGCTCGGCATTGGCTCGGCACTGGCTCGGCATTGGCTCGGCATTGGATCGGCATTGGCTCGGCACTGGCTCGGCATTGGCTCGGCATTGGCTCGGCATTGGATCGACATTGGTTCGGCATTGGCTCGGCATTGGATCGGCATTAGCTCGGCACTGGCTCGGCATTGGCTCGGCGTAGGATCGGCATTGGCTCGGCATTGGTTCGGCATTGGCTCGGAATCGGATCGGCATTGGATCGGCATTGGCTCGGCGTAGGATCGGCATTGGATCGGCATTGGATCGGCAATGGCTCGGCACTGGCTCGGCACTGGCTCGGCACTGGCTCGGCATTGGCTCGGCACTGGCTCGGCATTGGATTGGCTCGCACTGGCTCCGCATTGGATCGGCATTGGCTCGGCATTGGCTCGACATTGGATCGGCATTGGCTCGGCATTGGCTCGGCATTGGATCGGCATTGGATCGGCATTGGCTCGGCATTGGCACGGCATTGGCTCGGCACTGGCTCGGCATTGGCTCGGCATTGGCTCGGCATTGGCTCGGCATTGGCTCGGCATTGGCTCGGCAATGGCTCGGCATTGGCTCGGCATTGGATCGGCATTGGATCGGCATTGGCTCGGCATTGGCTCGCACTGGCTCCGCACTGGCTCGCCATTGGCTCGGCATTGGATCGGCATTGGCTCGGCACTGGCTCGGCATTGGCTCGGCATTGGCTCGGCATTGGATCGGCATTGGATCGGCATTAGATCGGCATTGGATTGGCTCGCACTGGCTCGGCATTGGCTCGGCATTGGATCGGCATTGGCTCGGCACTGGCTCGGCATTGACTCGGCATTGACTCGGCATTGGCTCTGCATTTTATCGGCATTGGATCGCCATTGGCTCGGCACTGGCTCGGCATTGGCTCGGCATTGGCTCGGCATTGGATCGGCATTGGATCGGCATTGGATTGGCATTGGATCGGCATTGGCTCGGCACTGGCTCGGCATTGGCTCGGCATTGGATCGGCATTGGATTGGCTCGCACTGGCTCCGCACTGGCTCGGCATTGGCTCGGCATTGGATCGGCATTGGCTCGGCTCTGGCTCGGCATTGGCTCGGCATTGGCTCGGCATTGGATCGGCATTGGATCGGCATTGGATTGGCTCGCACTGGCTCCGCACTGGCTAGGCATTGGCTCGGCATTGGATCGGCATTGGCTCGGCACTGGCTCGGCATTGACTCGGCATTGGCTCGGCATATTATCGGCATTGGATCGTCATTGGCTCGGCATTGGCTCGGCATTGGATCGGCATTGGCTCGCACTGGCTCCGCACTGGCTCGGCATTGGATCGGCATTTGCTCGGCATTGGCTCGGCATTGGATCGGCATTGGCTCAGCATTGAATCGGCATTGGATCGGCATTGGCTCGGCATTGGATCGGCATTGGATCGGCATTGGCTCGGCATTGGCACGGCATTGGCTCGGCACTGGCTCGGCATCGGCTCGGCATTGGCTCGGCATTGGCTCGGCATTGGTTCGGCAATGGCTCGGCATTGGCTCGGCATTGGATCGGCATTGGATTGGCTCGCACTGGCTCCGCACTGGCTCGGCACTGGCTCGGCATTGGCTCTGCATTGGCTCGGCATTGGATCGGCACTGGCTCGGCACTGGCTCGGCATTGGCTCGGCATTGGCTCGGCATTGGCTCGGCGTTGACTCGGCATTGGCTCGGCACTGGATCGGCATTGGATCGGCACTGGCTCGGCATTGGCTCGGCAATGGCTCGGCATTGGCTCGGCATTGGATCGGCATTGGATCGGCATTGGATCGGCATTGGCTCGGCATTGGATCGGCATTGGATCGGCATTGGATTGGCTCGCACTGGCTCCGCACTGGCTCGGCACTGACTCGGCATTGGCTCGGCATTGGATCGGCATTGGATCGGCACTGGCTCGGCACTGGCTCGGCATTGGCTCGGCATTGGCTCGGCATTGGCTCGGCATTGGCTCGGCAATGGCTCGGCATTGGCTCGGCATTGGATCGGCATTGTATCGGCATTGTATCGGCATTGGCTCGGCATTGGATCGGCATTGGCTCGGCACTGGCTCGGCACTGGCTCGGCACTGGATCGGCATTGGATCGGCACTGGCTCGGCACTGGCTCGGCATTGGCTCGTCATTGGCTAGCCATTGGCTCGGCATTGCATTGGTTCGTCATTGGCTCGGCATTGGCTCTGCATTGGCTCGGAATTGGCTCGGCACTGGTTCGGCATTGGCTCGACATTGGCTCGGCATTGGCTCGGCACTGGCTCGGCACTGGCTCGACATTGGCTCGGCATTGGCTCTGCATTGGATCGGCATTGGTTCGGCATTGGCTCGGCATTGGCTCGGCATTGGATCTGCATTGGATCGTCATTGGCTCGGCATTGGCTCGGCACTGGCTCGGCACTGGCTCGGCATTGGCTCTGCATTGGATCGGCATTGGCTCGGCATTGGCTCGGCATTGGCTCTGCATTGGATCGGCATTGGTTCGGCATTTGCTCGGCATTGGCTCGGCATTGGCTCTGCATTGGATCGTCATTGGCTCGGCATTGGCTCGGCACTGGCTCGGCACTGGCTCGGCATTTGCTCTCCAGTGGCTAGGCATTGGCTCGGCATCGGCTCGGCATCGGCTCGGCATTGGCTCGGCATTGGCTCGGCATTGGATCGGCATTGGCTCGTCATTGGCTCGGCACTGGCTCGGCACTGGCTCGGCACTAGCTCGGCATTGGCTCGGCATTGGCTCTGCATTAGCTCGGCATTGGCTCGGCATTAGCTCTGCATTGGCTCGGCATTGGATCGGCATTGGCTCTGCATTGGATCGGCATTGGCTCGGCATTGGCTCGGCACGGGCTCGGCATTGGCTCTGCATTGGCTCAGCATTGGTTCGGCATTGGCTCTGCATTGGCTCGGCATTGGATCGGCATTGGATCGGCACTGACTCGGCATTGGTTCGGCATTGGCTCGGCAATGGCTCGGCATTGGCTCTGCATTGGATCGTCATTGGCTCGGCAGTGGTTCGGCATTGGCTCGGCATTGGATTGGCTCGCACTGGCTCGGCATTGGCTCGGCATTGGATCGTCATTGGATCGGCATTGGCTCGGCATTGGATTGGCTCGCACTGGCTCCGCACTGGCTCGGCATTGGCTCGGCATTGGATCGGCATTGGCTCGGCATTGGATCGACATTGTATCGGCATTGGCTCGGCATTGGCTCTGCATTGGCTCGGCACTGGCTCGGCATTTGCTCGGCATTGGCTCTGCATTGGCTCGGCATTGTTTCGGCATTGGCTCGGCACTGGCTCGGCATTGGCTCGGAATTGGCTCTGCATTGGCTCTGCATTGGCTCGCACTGGCTCCGCACTGGCTCGGCATTGGCTCGGCATTGGATTGGCTCGCACTGGCTCCGCACTGGCTCGGCATTGGCTCGGCATTGGATCGGCATTGGCTCGGCATTGGATCGACATTGTATCGGCATTGGCTCGGCATTGGCTCTGCATTGGCTCGGCACTGGCTCGGCATTTGCTCTGCATTGGCTCGGCATTGGATCGGCATTGGCTCGGCACTGGCTCGGCATTGCCTCTGCATAGGCTCGGCATTGGCTATGCATTGGATCGGCACTGACTCGGCATTGGTTCGGCATTGGCTCGGCAATGGCTCGGCATTGGCTCTGCATTGGATCGTCATTGGCTCGGCAGTGGTTCGGCATTGGCTCGGCATTGGATTGGCTCGCACTGGCTCCGCACTGGCTCGGCATTGGCTCGGCATTGGATTGGCTCGCACTGGCTCCGCACTGGCTCGGCATTGGCTCGGCATTGGATCGGCATCGGCTCGGCATTGGCTCGCCATTCATTCGGCATTGGCTCGGCACTGGCTCGGCATTGGCTCGGTATTGGCTCGGAATTGGCTCTGCATTGGCTCTGCATTGTTTCGGCATTGGCTCGGCATTGGCTCTGCATTGGATCGGCATTGGCTCGGCGTGGGATCGGCATTGGCTCGGCATTGGCTCGGAATTGGCTCGGCACTGGCTCGGCATTGGCTCGACATTGGCTCGGCATTGGCTCGGTACTGGCTCGGGCTTGGCTCGCATTTGGATCGGCATTGGCTCGGCATTGGATCGGCATTGGCTCGGCATTGGCTCGGCATTGGTTCGGCATTGGCTCGGTATTGGATCGGCATTGGCTCGGCAATGGCTCGGCATTGGCTCGGCATTGGATCGGCGTAGGATCGGCATTGGCTCGGCATTGGTTCGGCATTGGCTCGGAATCGGATCGGCATTGGATCGGCATTGGCTCGGCGTAGGATCGGCATTGGATCGGCATTGGATCGGCAATGGCTCGGCACTGGCTCGGCACTGGCTCGGCACTGGCTCGGCATTGGCTCGGCACTGGCTCGGCATTGGATTGGCTCGCACTGGCTCCGCATTGGATCGGCATTGGCTCGGCATTGGCTCGACATTGGATCGGCATTGGCTCGGCATTGGCTCGGCATTGGATCGGCATTGGATCGGCATTGGCTCGGCATTGGCACGGCATTGGCTCGGCACTGGCTCGGCATTGGCTCGGCATTGGCTCGGCATTGGCTCGGCATTGGCTCGGCATTGGCTCGGCAATGGCTCGGCATTGGCTCGGCATTGGATCGGCATTGGATCGGCATTGGCTCGGCATTGGCTCGCACTGGCTCCGCACTGGCTCGCCATTGGCTCGGCATTGGATCGGCATTGGCTCGGCACTGGCTCGGCATTGGCTCGGCATTGGCTCGGCATTGGATCGGCATTGGATCGGCATTAGATCGGCATTGGATTGGCTCGCACTGGCTCGGCATTGGCTCGGCATTGGATCGGCATTGGCTCGGCACTGGCTCGGCATTGACTCGGCATTGACTCGGCATTGGCTCGGCATTTTATCGGCATTGGATCGCCATTGGCTCGGCACTGGCTCGGCATTGGCTCGGCATTGGCTCGGCATTGGATCGGCATTGGATCGGCATTGGATTGGCATTGGATCGGCATTGGCTCGGCACTGGCTCGGCATTGGCTCGGCATTGGATCGGCATTGGATTGGCTCGCACTGGCTCCGCACTGGCTCGGCATTGGCTCGGCATTGGATCGGCATTGGCTCGGCTCTGGCTCGGCATTGGCTCGGCATTGGCTCGGCATTGGATCGGCATTGGATCGGCATTGGATTGGCTCGCACTGGCTCCGCACTGGCTAGGCATTGGCTCGGCATTGGATCGGCATTGGCTCGGCACTGGCTCGGCATTGACTCGGCATTGGCTCGGCATATTATCGGCATTGGATCGTCATTGGCTCGGCATTGGCTCGGCATTGGATCGGCATTGGCTCGCACTGGCTCCGCACTGGCTCGGCATTGGATCGGCATTTGCTCGGCATTGGCTCGGCATTGGATCGGCATTGGCTCAGCATTGAATCGGCATTGGATCGGCATTGGCTCGGCATTGGATCGGCATTGGATCGGCATTGGCTCGGCATTGGCACGGCATTGGCTCGGCACTGGCTCGGCATCGGCTCGGCATTGGCTCGGCATTGGCTCGGCATTGGTTCGGCAATGGCTCGGCATTGGCTCGGCATTGGATCGGCATTGGATTGGCTCGCACTGGCTCCGCACTGGCTCGGCACTGGCTCGGCATTGGCTCTGCATTGGCTCGGCATTGGATCGGCACTGGCTCGGCACTGGCTCGGCATTGGCTCGGCATTGGCTCGGCATTGGCTCGGCGTTGACTCGGCATTGGCTCGGCACTGGATCGGCATTGGATCGGCACTGGCTCGGCACTGGCTCGGCATTGGCTCGGCAATGGCTCGGCATTGGCTCGGCATTGGATCGGCATTGGATCGGCATTGGATCGGCATTGGCTCGGCATTGGATCGGCATTGGATCGGCATTGGATTGGCTCGCACTGGCTCCGCACTGGCTCGGCACTGACTCGGCATTGGCTCGGCATTGGATCGGCATTGGATCGGCACTGGCTCGGCACTGGCTCGGCATTGGCTCGGCATTGGCTCGGCATTGGCTCGGCATTGGCTCGGCAATGGCTCGGCATTGGCTCGGCATTGGATCGGCATTGTATCGGCATTGTATCGGCATTGGCTCGGCATTGGATCGGCATTGGCTCGGCACTGGCTCGGCACTGGCTCGGCACTGGATCGGCATTGGATCGGCACTGGCTCGGCACTGGCTCGGCATTGGCTCGTCATTGGCTAGCCATTGGCTCGGCATTGCATTGGTTCGTCATTGGCTCGGCATTGGCTCTGCATTGGCTCGGAATTGGCTCGGCACTGGTTCGGCATTGGCTCGACATTGGCTCGGCATTGGCTCGGCACTGGCTCGGCACTGGCTCGACATTGGCTCGGCATTGGCTCTGCATTGGATCGGCATTGGTTCGGCATTGGCTCGGCATTGGCTCGGCATTGGATCTGCATTGGATCGTCATTGGCTCGGCATTGGCTCGGCACTGGCTCGGCACTGGCTCGGCATTGGCTCTGCATTGGATCGGCATTGGCTCGGCATTGGCTCGGCATTGGCTCGGCATTGGCTCTGCATTGGATCGGCATTGGTTCGGCATTTGCTCGGCATTGGCTCGGCATTGGCTCTGCATTGGATCGTCATTGGCTCGGCATTGGCTCGGCACTGGCTCGGCACTGGCTCGGCATTTGCTCTCCAGTGGCTAGGCATTGGCTCGGCATCGGCTCGGCATCGGCTCGGCATTGGCTCGGCATTGGCTCGGCATTGGATCGGCATTGGCTCGTCATTGGCTCGGCACTGGCTCGGCACTGGCTCGGCACTAGCTCGGCATTGGCTCGGCATTGGCTCTGCATTAGCTCGGCATTGGCTCGGCATTAGCTCTGCATTGGCTCGGCATTGGATCGGCATTGGCTCTGCATTGGATCGGCATTGGCTCGGCATTGGCTCGGCACGGGCTCGGCATTGGCTCTGCATTGGCTCAGCATTGGTTCGGCATTGGCTCTGCATTGGCTCGGCATTGGATCGGCATTGGATCGGCACTGACTCGGCATTGGTTCGGCATTGGCTCGGCAATGGCTCGGCATTGGCTCTGCATTGGATCGTCATTGGCTCGGCAGTGGTTCGGCATTGGCTCGGCATTGGATTGGCTCGCACTGGCTCGGCATTGGCTCGGCATTGGATCGTCATTGGATCGGCATTGGCTCGGCATTGGATTGGCTCGCACTGGCTCCGCACTGGCTCGGCATTGGATCGACATTGTATCGGCATTGGCTCGGCATTGGCTCTGCATTGGCTCGGCACTGGCTCGGCATTTGCTCGGCATTGGCTCTGCATTGGCTCGGCATTGTTTCGGCATTGGCTCGGCACTGGCTCGGCATTGGCTCGGAATTGGCTCTGCATTGGCTCTGCATTGGCTCGCACTGGCTCCGCACTGGCTCGGCATTGGCTCGGCATTGGATTGGCTCGCACTGGCTCCGCACTGGCTCGGCATTGGCTCGGCATTGGATCGGCATTGGCTCGGCATTGGATCGACATTGTATCGGCATTGGCTCGGCATTGGCTCTGCATTGGCTCGGCACTGGCTCGGCATTTGCTCTGCATTGGCTCGGCATTGGATCGGCATTGGCTCGGCACTGGCTCGGCATTGCCTCTGCATAGGCTCGGCATTGGCTATGCATTGGATCGGCACTGACTCGGCATTGGTTCGGCATTGGCTCGGCAATGGCTCGGCATTGGCTCTGCATTGGATCGTCATTGGCTCGGCAGTGGTTCGGCATTGGCTCGGCATTGGATTGGCTCGCACTGGCTCCGCACTGGCTCGGCATTGGCTCGGCATTGGATTGGCTCGCACTGGCTCCGCACTGGCTCGGCATTGGCTCGGCATTGGATCGGCATCGGCTCGGCATTGGCTCGCCATTCATTCGGCATTGGCTCGGCACTGGCTCGGCATTGGCTCGGTATTGGCTCGGAATTGGCTCTGCATTGGCTCTGCATTGTTTCGGCATTGGCTCGGCATTGGCTCTGCATTGGATCGGCATTGGCTCGGCGTGGGATCGGCATTGGCTCGGCATTGGCTCGGAATTGGCTCGGCACTGGCTCGGCATTGGCTCGACATTGGCTCGGCATTGGCTCGGTACTGGCTCGGGCTTGGCTCGCATTTGGATCGGCATTGGCTCGGCATTGGATCGGCATTGGCTCGGCATTGGCTCGGCATTGGTTCGGCATTGGCTCGGTATTGGATCGGCATTGGCTCGTCACTGGCTCGGCACTGGCTCGGCATTGGCTCGGCATTAGCTCTGCATTGGTTCGGCATTGGCTCGGCATTGGCTCTGCACTGGCTCGGCATCGGTTCGGCATTGGCTCGGTATTGGCTCGGCACTGGCTCGGCATTGGCTCGACATTGGCTCGGCATTGGCTCGGTACTGGCTCGGGCTTGGCTCGGATTTGGATCGGCATTGGCTCGGCATTGGATCGGCATTGGCTCGGCATTGGCTCGGCATTGGTTCGGCATTGGCTCGGTATTGGCTCGGCATTGGCTCGGCACTGGCTCGGCACTGGCTCGGCATTGGCTCGGCATTAGCTCTGCATTGGTTCGGCATTGGCTTTGCATTGGATCGGCATTGGATCGGCATCGGTTCGTCATTGGCTAGCCATTGGCTCGGCATTGCATTGGTTCGTCATTGGCTCGGCATTGGCTCTGCATTGGCTCGGAATTGGCTCGGCACTGGTTCGGCATTGGCTCGACATTGGCTCGGCATTGGCTCGGCACTGGCTCGGCACTGGCTCGACATTGGCTCGGCATTGGCTCTGCATTGGATCGGCATTGGTTCGGCATTGGCTCGGCATTGGCTCGGCATTGGATCTGCATTGGATCGTCATTGGCTCGGCATTGGCTCGGCACTGGCTCGGCACTGGCTCGGCATTGGCTCTGCATTGGATCGGCATTGGCTCGGCATTGGCTCGGCATTGGCTCTGCATTGGATCGGCATTGGTTCGGCATTTGCTCGGCATTGGCTCGGCATTGGCTCTGCATTGGATCGTCATTGGCTCGGCATTGGCTCGGCACTGGCTCGGCACTGGCTCGGCATTTGCTCTCCAGTGGCTAGGCATTGGCTCGGCATCGGCTCGGCATCGGCTCGGCATTGGCTCGGCATTGGATCGGCATTGGCTCGGCATTGGCTCGGCACTGGCTCGGCACTGGCTCGGCACTAGCTCGGCATTGGCTCGGCATTGGCTCTGCATTGGCTCGGCATTGGCTCGGCATTAGCTCTGCATTGGCTCGGCATTGGATCGGCATTGGCTCTGCATTGGATCGGCATTGGCTCGGCATTGGCTCGGCACGGGCTCGGCATTGGCTCTGCATTGGCTCAGCATTGGTTCGGCATTGGCTCTGCATTGGCTCGGCATTGGATCGGCATTGGCTCGGCACTGGCTCGGCATTGCCTCTGCATAGGCTCGGCATTGGCTATGCATTGGATCGGCACTGACTCGGCATTGGTTCGGCATTGGCTCGGCAATGGCTCGGCATTGGCTCTGCATTGGATCGTCATTGGCTCGGCAGTGGTTCGGCATTGGCTCGGCATTGGATTGGCTCGCACTGGCTCGGCATTGGCTCGGCATTAGATCGTCATTGGATCGGCATTGGCGCGGCATTGGATTGGCTCGCACTGGCTCCGCACTGGCTCGGCATTGGCTCGGCATTGGATCGGCATTGGCTCGGCATTGGATCGACATTGTATCGGCATTGGCTCGGCATTGGCTCTGCATTGGCTCGGCACTGGCTCGGCATTTGCTCGGCATTGGCTCTGCATTGGCTCGGCATTGGTTCGGCATTGGCTCGGCACTGGCTCGGCATTGGCTCGGAATTGGCTCGGCATTGGCTCTGCATTGGCTCGCACTGGCTCCGCACTGGCTCGGCATTGGCTCGGCATTGGATTGGCTCGCACTGGCTCCGCACTGGCTCGGCATTGGCTCGGCATTCGATCGGCATTGGCTCGGCATTGGATCGACATTGTATCGGCATTGGCTCGGCATTGGCTCTGCATTGGCTCGGCACTGGCTCGGCATTTGCTCTGCATTGGCTCGGCACTGGCTCGGCATTGGCTCGGCACTGGCTCGGCATTGGCTCGGAATTGGCTCTGCATTGGCTCTGCATTGGCTCTGCATTGGTTCGGCATTGGATCGTCATTGGATCGGCATTGGCTCGGCATTGGATTGGCTCGCACTGGCTCCGCACTGGCTCGGCATTGGCTCGGCATTGGATCGGCATTGGCTCGGCATTGGCTCGGCACTGGGTCGGCATTGGCTCGGCATTGGATCGGCATTGGATCGGCATCGGCTCGGCATTGGATCGCCATTGGCTCGGCATTGGCTCGGCACTGGCTCGGCATTGGCTCTGCATTGGCTCGGCACTGGCTCGGCACTGGCTCTGCATTGGCTCGGCACTGGCTCGGCATTGGCTCGGAATTGGCTCTGCATTGGCTCTGCATTGGTTCGGCATTGGCTCGGCATTGGCACTGCATTGGCTCGGCATTCGTTCGGCATTCGTTCGGCATTGGCTCGGCATTGGCTCGGCACTGGCTCGGCATTGGCTCGGCATTGGTTTGGCATTGGCTCGGCATTGGCTCTGCATTAGATTGTCATTGGCTCGGCATTGGCTCGGCACTGGCTCGGCATTTGCTCGGCATTGGCTCGGCATTGGTTCGGCATTGGTTCGACATTGGCTCGGCACTGGCTCGGCATTGGATCGGCATCGGCTCGGCATTGGCTCGCCATTGGCTCGGCATTGGCTCGGCACTTGCTCGGCATTGGCTCGGCATTGGCTCGGCATTGGCTCGGAATTGGCTCTGCATTGGCTCTGCATTGGTTCGGCATTGGCTCGGCATTGGCTCTGCATTGGATCGGCATTGGCTCGGCGTGGGATCGGCATTGGCTCGGCATTGGCTCGGAATTGGCTCGGCACTGGCTCGGCATTGGCTCGACATTGGCTCGGCATTGGCTCGGTACTGGCTCGGGCTTGGCTCGGATTTGGATCGGCATTGGCTCGGCATTGGATCGGCATTGGCTCGGCATTGGCTCGGCATTGGTTCGGCATTGGCTCGGTATTGGCTCGGCATTGGCTCGGCACTGGCTCGGCACTGGCTCGGCACTGGCTCGCAATTGGCTCGGCATTAGCTCTGCATTGGTTCGGCATTGGCTCGGCATTGGCTCGGCATTGGCTCTGCACTGGCTCGGCATCGGTTCGGCATTGGCTCGGCATTGGCTCGGCACTGGCTCTGCATTGGATCGGCATTGGCTCGGAATTGGCACTGCATTGGCTCGGCATTCGTTCGGCATTCGTTCGGCATTGGCTCGGCATTGGCTCTGCATTGGATCGTCATTGGCTCGGCATTGGCTCGACACTGGCTCGACACTGGCTCGACACTGGCTCGACACTGGCTCGGTATTGGCTCGGCACTGGCTCGGCACTGGCTCGGCATTTGTTCGGCATTGGCTCTGCATTGGATCGGCATTGGCTCGGCATGGGATCGGCATTGGCTCGGCATTGCCTCGGCATTGGCTCGGCATTGGCTCGGCATTGGCTCTGCATTGGATCGGCACTGGCTCGGCATTGGCTCGGCATTGGCTCGGCATTGGCTCGGCACTGGCTCGGCATAGGTTCGGCATTGGTTCGTCATTGGCTCGGCATTGGCTCTGCATTGGCTCGGAATTGGCTCGGCACTGGCTCGGCATTGGCTCGGCATTGGCTCGGCATTGGCTCGGCATTGGCTCGGCACTGGCTCGGCACTGGCTCGCACTGGCTCGGCATTGGCTCGGCATTGGATCGGCATTGGCTCGGCATTGGATCGGCATTGGCTCGGCATTGGCTCTGCATTGGCTCGGCATTGGCTCTGCATTGGCTCGGCACTGGCTCGGCATTGGTTCGGCATTGGATCGGCATTGGATCGGCATTGGCTCGGCATTGGCTCGGCATTGGCTCTGCATTGGCTCGGCACTGGCTCGGCATTGGTTCGGCATTGGCTCGGCATTGGCTCTGCATTGGATCGTCATTGGCTCGGCATTGGTTCGGCATTGGTTCGGAATTGGCTCGGCACTGACTCGGCATTTGCTCGGCATTGGCTCGGCATTTGTTCGGCATTGGTTCGGCATTGGCTCGGCACTGGCACGGCATTGGCTCGGCATTGGCTCTGCATTGGCTCTGCATTGGCTCTGCATTGGCTGGACATTGGCTCGGCATTGGCTCTGCATTGGTTCGGGATTGGCTCGGCATTGGCTCTGCATTGGATCGTAATTGGCTCGGTATTGGCTCGGCACTGGCTCGGCACTGGCTCGGCACTGGCTCGGCATTGGCTCGGCATTTGTTCGGCATTGGCTCTGCATTGGCTCGGCATTGGATCGGCATTGGCTCGGCATGGGATCGGCATTGGCTCGGCATTGCCTCGGCATTGGCTCGGCATTGGCTCGGCATTGGCTCTGCATTGTATCGGCACTGGCTCGGCATTGGCTCGGCATTGACTCGGCATTGGCTCGGCACTGGCTCGGCATTGGCTCGGCATTGGTTCGTCATTGGCTCGGCATTGGCTCTGCATTGGCTCAGAATTGGCTCGGCACTGGCTCGGCATTGGCTCTGCATTGGATCGGAATTGGCTCTGCATTGGTTCGGCATTGGATCGTCATTGGATCGGCATTGCCTCGGCATTGGCTCGGCATTGGCTCGGCATTGGCTCTGCATTGGATCGGCACTGGCTCGGCATTGGCTCGGCATTGGCTCGGCATTGGCTCGGCACTGGCTCGGCATTGGCTCGGCATTGGTTCGTCATTGGCTCGGCATTGGCTCTGCATTGGCTCGGAATTGGCTCGGCACTGGCTCGGCATTGGCTCGGCATTGGCTCGGCATTGGCTCGGCATTGGCTCGGCACTGGCTCGGCACTGGCTCGCACTGGCTCGGCATTGGCTCGGCATTGGTTTGGCATTGGCTCGGCATTGGCTCTGCATTAGATCGTCATTGGCTCGGCATTGGCTCGGCACTGGCTCGGCATTTGCTCGGCATTGGTTCGGCATTGGTTCGACATTGGCTCGGCACTGGCTCGGCATTGGATCGGCATCGGCTCGGCATTGGCTCGCCATTGGCTCGGCATTGGCTCTGCACTTGCTCGGCATTGGCTCGGCATTGGCTCGGCATTGGCTCGGAATTGGCTCTGCATTGGCTCTGCATTGGTTCGGCATTGGCTCGGCATTGGCTCTGCATTGGATCGGCATTGGCTCGGCGTGGGATCGGCATTGGCTCGGCATTGGCTCGGAATTGGCTCGGCACTGGCTCGGCATTGGCTCGACATTGGCTCGGCATTGGCTCGGTACTGGCTCGGGCTTGGCTCGGATTTGGATCGGCATTGGCTCGGCATTGGATCGGCATTGGCTCGGCATTGGCTCGGCATTGGTTCGGCATTGGCTCGGTATTGGCTCGGCATTGGCTCGGCACTGGCTCGGCACTGGCTCGCAATTGGCTCGGCATAAGCTCTGCATTGGTTCGGCATTGGCTCGGCATTGGCTCGGCATTGGCTCTGCACTGGCTCGGCATCGGTTCGGCATTGGCTCGGCATTGGCTCGGCACTGGCTCTGCATTGGATCGGCATTGGCTCGGAATTGGCACTGCATTGGCTCGGCATTCGTTCGGCATTCGTTCGGCATTGGCTCGGCATTGGCTCTGCATTGGATCGTCATTGGCTCGGCATTGGCTCGACACTGGCTCGACACTGGCTCGACACTGGCTCGGCATTGGCTCGGCACTGGCTCGGCACTGGCTCGGCATTTGTTCGGCATTGGCTCTGCATTGGATCGGCATTGGCTCGGCATGGGATCGGCATTGGCTCGGCATTGCCTCGGCATTGGCTCGGCATTGGCTCGGCATTGGCTCTGCATTGGATCGGCACTGGCTCGGCATTGGCTCGGCATTGGCTCGGCATTGGCTCGGCACTGGCTCGGCATTGGCTCGGCATTGGTTCGTCATTGGCTCGGCATTGGCTCTGCATTGGCTCGGAATTGGCTCGGCACTGGCTCGGCATTGGCTCGGCATTGGCTCGGCATTGGCTCGGCATTGGCTCGGCACTGGCTCGGCACTGGCTCGCACAGGCTCGGCATTGGCTCGGCATTGGATCGGCATTGGCTCGGCATTGGATCGACATTGGATCGGCATTGGCTCGGCATTGGCTCTGCATTGGCTCGGCATTGGCTCTGCATTGGCTCGGCACTGGCTCGGCATTGGTTCGGCATTGGATCGGCATTGGATCGGCATTGGCTCGGCATTGGCTCGGCATTGGCTCTGCATTGGCTCGGCACTGGCTCGGCATTGGTTCGGCATTGGCTCGGCATTGGCTCTGCATTGGATCGTCATTGGCTCGGCATTGGTTCGGCATTGGTTCGGAATTGGCTCGGCACTGACTCGGCATTGGCTCGGCATTGGTTCGTCATTGGCTCGGCATTGGCTCTGCATTGGCTCGGAATTGGCTCGGCACTGGCTCGGCATTGGCTCGGCATTGGCTCGGCATTGGCTCGGCATTGGCTCGGCACTGGCTCGGCACTGGCTCGCACAGGCTCGGCATTGGCTCGGCATTGGATCGGCATTGGCTCGGCATTGGATCGGCATTGGCTCGGCATTGGCTCTGCATTGGCTCGGCATTGGCTCTGCATTGGCTCGGCACTGGCTCGGCATTGGTTCGGCATTGGATCGGCATTGGATCGGCATTGGCTCGGCATTGGCTCGGCATTGGCTCTGCATTGGCTCGGCACTGGCTCGGCATTGGTTCGGCATTGGCTCGGCATTGGCTCTGCATTGGATCGTCATTGGCTCGGCATTGGTTCGGCATTGGTTCGGAATTGGCTCGGCACTGACCGGCATATGCTCGGCATTGGCTCTGCATTGGCTCGGCATTTGTTCGGCATTGGTTCGGCATTGGCTCGGCACTGGCACGGCATTGGCTCGGCATTGGCTCTGCATTGGCTCTGCATTGGCTCTGCATTGGCTGGACATTGGCTCGGCATTGGCTCTGCATTGGTTCGGCATTGGCTCGGCACTGGCTCGGCATTGGCTCGGCATTGGTTCGTCATTGGCTCGGCATTGGCTCTGCATTGGCTCAGAATTGGCTCGGCATTGGCTCTGCATTGGATCGGAATTGGCTCTGCATTGGCTCTGCATTGGTTCGGCATTGGATCGTCATTGGATCGGCATTGCCTCGGCATTGGCTCGGCATTGGCTCGGCATTGGCTCTGCATTGGATCGGCACTGGCTCGGCATTGGCTCGGCATTGGCTCGGCATTGGCTCGGCACTGGCTCGGCATTGGCTCGGCATTGGTTCGTCATTGGCTCGGCATTGGCTCTGCATTGGCTCGGAATTGGCTCGGCACTGGCTCGGCATTGGCTCGGCATTGGCTCGGCATTGGCTCGGCATTGGCTCGGCACTGGCTCGGCACTGGCTCGCACTGGCTCGGCATTGGCTCGGCATTGGCTCGGCATTGGCTCTGCATTAGATCGTCATTGGCTCGGCATTGGCTCGGCACTGGCTCGGCATTTGCTCGGCATTGGTTCGGCATTGGTTCGACATTGGCTCGGCACTGGCTCGGCATATGATCGGCATCGGCTCGGCATTGGCTCGCCATTGGCTCGGCATTGGCTCGGCACTTGCTCGGCATTGGCTCGGCATTGGCTCGGCATTGGCTCGGAATTGGCTCTGCATTGGCTCTGCATTGGTTCGGCATTGGCTCGGCATTGGCTCTGCATTGGATCGGCATTGGCTCGGCGTGGGATCGGCATTGGCTCGGCATTGGCTCGGAATTGGCTCGGCACTGGCTCGGCATTGGCTCGGCATTGGATCGGCATTGGCTCGGCATTGGCTCGGCATTGGTTCGGCATTGGCTCGGTATTGGCTCGGCATTGGCTCGGCACTGGCTCGGCACTGGCTCGCAATTGGCTCGGCATAAGCTCTGCATTGGTTCGGCATTGGCTCGGCATTGGCTCGGCATTGGCTCTGCACTGTCTCGGCATCGGTTCGGCATTGGCTCGGCATTGGCTCGGCACTGGCTCTGCATTGGATCGGCATTGGCTCGGAATTGGCACTGCATTGGCTCGGCATTCGTTCGGCATTCGTTCGGCATTGGCTCGGCATTGGCTCGGCATTGGCTCTGCATTGGATCGTCATTGGCTCGGCATTGGCTCGACACTGGCTCGACACTGGCTCGACACTGGCTCGGCATTGGCTCGGCACTGGCTCGGCACTGGCTCGGCATTTGTTCGGCATTGGCTCTGCATTGGATCGGCATTGGCTCGGCATGGGATCGGCATTGGCTCGGCATTGCCTCGGCATTGGCTCGGCACTGGCTCGGCATTGGCTCGACATTGGCTCGGCATTGGCTCGGTACTGGCTCGGGCTTGGCTCGGATTTGGATCGGCATTGGCTCGGCATTGGATCGGCATTGGCTCGGCATTGGCTCGGCATTGGTTCGGCATTGGCTCGGTATTGGCTCGGCATTGGCTCGGCACTGGCTCGGCACTGGCTCGCAATTGGCTCGGCATAAGCTCTGCATTGGTTCGGCATTGGCTCGGCATTGGCTCGGCATTGGCTCTGCACTGGCTCGGCATCGGTTCGGCATTGGCTCGGCATTGGCTCGGCACTGGCTCTGCATTGGATCGGCATTGGCTCGGAATTGGCACTGCATTGGCTCGGCATTCGTTCGGCATTCGTTCGGCATTGGCTCGGCATTGGCTCGGCATTGGCTCTGCATTGGATCGTCATTGGCTCGGCATTGGCTCGACACTGGCTCGACACTGGCTCGACACTGGCTCGGCATTGGCTCGGCACTGGCTCGGCACTGGCTCGGCATTTGTTCGGCATTGGCTCTGCATTGGATCGGCATTGGCTCGGCATGGGATCGGCATTGGCTCGGCATTGCCTCGGCATTGGCTCGGCATTGGCTCGGCATTGGCTCTGCATTGGATCGGCACTGGCTCGGCATTGGCTCGGCATTGGCTCGGCATTGGCTCGGCACTGGCTCGGCATTGGCTCGGCATTGGTTCGTCATTGGCTCGGCATTGGCTCTGCATTGGCTCGGAATTGGCTCGGCACTGGCTCGGCATTGGCTCGGCATTGGCTCGGCATTGGCTCGGCATTGGCTCGGCACTGGCTCGGCACTGGCTCGCACAGGCTCGGCATTGGCTCGGCATTGGATCGGCATTGGCTCGGCATTGGATCGGCATTGGCTCGGCATTGGCTCTGCATTGGCTCGGCATTGGCTCTGCATTGGCTCGGCACTGGCTCGGCATTGGTTCGGCATTGGATCGGCTTTGGATCGGCATTGGCTCGGCATTGGCTCGGCATTGGCTCTGCATTGGCTCGGCACTGGCTCGGCATTGGTTCGGCATTGGCTCGGCATTGGCTCTGCATTGGATCGTCATTGGCTCGGCATTGGTTCGTCATTGGTTCGGAATTGGCTCGGCACTGACTCGGCATATGCTCGGCATTGGCTCTGCATTGGCTCGGCATTTGTTCGGCATTGGTTCGGCATTGGCTCGGCACTGGCACGGCATTGGCTCGGCATTGGCTCTGCATTGGCTCTGCATTGGCTCTGCATTGGCTGGACATTGGCTCGGCATTGGCTCTGCATTGGTTCGGCATTGGCTCGGCATTGGCTCTGCATTGGATCGTAATTGGCTCGGTATTGGCTCGGCACTGGCTCGGCACTGGCTCGGCACTGGCTCGGCATTGGCTCGGCATTTGTTCGGCATTGGCTCTGCATTGGCTCGGCATTGGATCGGCATTGGCTCGGCATGGGATCGGCATTGGCTCGGCATTGGCTCGGCATTGGCTCGGCATTGGCTCTGCATTGTATCGGCACTGGCTCGGCATTGGCTCGGCATTGACTCGGCATTGGCTCGGCACTGGCTCGGCATTGGCTCGGCATTGGTTCGTCATTGGCTCGGCATTGGCTCTGCATTGGCTCAGAATTGGCTCGGCACTGGCTCGGCATTGGCTCTGCATTGGATCGGAATTGGCTCTGCATTGGCTCTGCATTGGTTCGGCATTGGATCGTCATTGGATCGGCATTGGCTCGGCATTGGATTGGCTCGCACTGGCTCCGCACTGGCTCGGCATTGGCTCGGCATTGGATCGGCATTGGCTCGGCATTGGCTCGGCACTGGGTCGGCATTGGCTCGGCATTGGATCGGCATTGGATCGGCATCGGCTCGGCATTGGATCGCCATTGGCTCGGCATTGGCTCGGCACTGGCTCGGCATTGGCTCTGCATTGGCTCGGCACTGGCTCGGCACTGGCTCGGCATTGGCTCGGCACTGGCTCGGCATTGGCTCGGAATTGGCTCTGCATTGGCTCTGCATTGGTTCGGCATTGGCTCGGCATTGGCACTGCATTGGCTCGGCATTCGTTCGGCATTCGTTCGGCATTGGCTCGGCATTGGCTCGGCACTGGCTCGGCATTGGCTCGGCATTGGTTTGGCATTGGCTCGGCATTGGCTCTGCATTAGATCGTCATTGGCTCGGCATTGGCTCGGCACTGGCTCGGCATTTGCTCGGCATTGGCTCGGCATTGGTTCGGCATTGGTTCGACATTGGCTCGGCACTGGCTCGGCATTGGATCGGCATCGGCTCGGCATTGGCTCGCCATTGGCTCGGCATTGGCTCGGCACTTGCTCGGCATTGGCTCGGCATTGGCTCGGCATTGGCTCGGAATTGGCTCTGCATTGGCTCTGCATTGGTTCGGCATTGGCTCGGCATTGGCTCTGCATTGGCTCGGCGTGGGATCGGCATTGGCTCGGCATTGGCTCGGAATTGGCTCGGCACTGGCTCGGCATTGGCTCGACATTGGCTCGGCATTGGCTCGGTACTGGCTCGGCACTGGCTCGGCACTGGCTCGGCACTGGCTCGCAATTGGCTCGGCATTAGCTCTGCATTGGTTCGGCATTGGCTCGGCATTGGCTCGGCATTGGCTCTGCACCGGCTCGGCATCGGTTTGGCATTGGCTCGGCATTGGCTCGGCACTGGCTCTGCATTGGATCGGCATTGGCTCGGAATTGGCACTGCATTGGCTCGGCATTCGTTCGGCATTCGTTCGGCATTGGCTCGGCATTGGCTCGGCATTGGCTCTGCATTGGATCGTCATTGGCTCGGCATTGGATCGGCATTGGCTCGGCATTGGCTCGGCACTGGGTCGGCATTGGCTCGGCATTGGATCGGCATTGGATCGGCATCGGCTCGGCATTGGATCGCCATTGGCTCGGCATTGGCTCGGCACTGGCTCGGCATTGGCTCTGCATTGGCTCGGCACTGGCTCGGCACTGGCTCGGCATTGGCTCGGCACTGGCTCGGCATTGGCTCGGAATTGGCTCTGCATTGGCTCTGCATTGGTTCGGCATTGGCTCGGCATTGGCACTGCATTGGCTCGGCATTCGTTCGGCATTCGTTCGGCATTGGCTCGGCATTGGCTCGGCACTGGCTCGGCATTGGCTCGGCATTGGTTTGGCATTGGCTCGGCATTGGCTCTGCATTAGATCGTCATTGGCTCGGCATTGGCTCGGCACTGGCTCGGCATTTGCTCGGCATTGGCTCGGCATTGGTTCGGCATTGGTTCGACATTGGCTCGGCACTGGCTCGGCATTGGATCGGCATCGGCTCGGCATTGGCTCGCCATTGGCTCGGCATTGGCTCGGCACTTGCTCGGCATTGGCTCGGCATTGGCTCGGCATTGGCTCGGAATTGGCTCTGCATTGGCTCTGCATTGGTTCGGCATTGGCTCGGCATTGGCTCTGCATTGGCTCGGCGTGGGATCGGCATTGGCTCGGCATTGGCTCGGAATTGGCTCGGCACTGGCTCGGCATTGGCTCGACATTGGCTCGGCATTGGCTCGGTACTGGCTCGGCACTGGCTCGGCACTGGCTCGGCACTGGCTCGCAATTGGCTCGGCATTAGCTCTGCATTGGTTCGGCATTGGCTCGGCATTGGCTCGGCATTGGCTCTGCACCGGCTCGGCATCGGTTTGGCATTGGCTCGGCATTGGCTCGGCACTGGCTCTGCATTGGATCGGCATTGGCTCGGAATTGGCACTGCATTGGCTCGGCATTCGTTCGGCATTCGTTCGGCATTGGCTCGGCATTGGCTCGGCATTGGCTCTGCATTGGATCGTCATTGGCTCGGCATTGGCTCGACACTGGCTCGACACTGGCTCGACACTGGCTCGGCATTGGCTCGGCGCTGGCTCGGCACTGGCTCGGCATTTGTTCGGCATTGGCTCTGCATTGGATCGGCATTGGCTCGGCATGGGATCGGCATTGGCTCGGCATTGCCTCGGCATTGGCTCGGCATTGGCTCGGCATTGGCTCTGCATTGGATCGGCACTGGCTCGGCATTTGCTCGGCATTGGCTCGGCATTGGCTCGGCACTGGCTCGGCATTGGCTCGGCATTGGTTCGTCATTGGCTCGGCATTGGCTCTGCATTGGCTCGGAATTGGCTCGGCACTGGCTCGGCATTGGCTCGGCTTTGGCTCGGCATTGGCTCGGCATTGGCTCGGCACTGGCTCGGCACTGGCTCGCACTGGCTCGGCATTGGCTCGGCATTGGATCGGCATTGGCTCGGCATTGGATCGGCATTGGCTCGGCATTGGCTCTGCATTGGCTCGGCATTGGCTCTGCATTGGCTCGGCACTGGCTCGGCATTGGTTAGGCATTGGATCGGCATTGGATCGGCATTGGCTCGGCATTGGCTCGGCATTGGCTCTGCATTGGCTCGGCACTGGCTCGGCATTGGTTCGGCATTGGCTCGGCATTGGCTCTGCATTGGATCGTCATTGGCTCGGCATTGGTTCGGCATTGGTTCGGAATTGGCTCGGCACTGACTCGGCATTTGCTCGGCATTGGCTCTGCATTGGTTCGGCATTGGCTCGGCACTGGCACGGCATTGGCTCGGCATTGGCTCTGCATTGGCTCTGCATTGGCTCTGCATTGGCTGGACATTGGCTCGGCATTGGCTCTGCATTGGTTCGGCATTGGCTCGGCATTGGCTCTGCATTGGATCGTAATTGGCTCGGTATTGGCTCGGCACTGGCTCGGCACTGGCTCGGCACTGGCTCGGCACTGGCTCGGCATTGGCTCGGCATTTGTTCGGCATTGGCTCTGCATTGGCTCGGCATTGGATCGGCATTGGCTCGGCACTGGCTCGGCATTGGCTCGGCATTTGTTCGGCATTGGCTCGGCATTGGCTCGGCATTGGCTCTGCATTGGCTCGGCACTGGCTCGGCATTGGTTCGGCATTGGCTCGGCATTGGCTCTGCATTGGATCGTCATTGGCTCGGCATTGGTTCGGGATTGGTTCGGAATTGGCTCGGCACTGACTCGGCATTTGCTCGGCATTGGCTCTGCATTGGCTCGGCATTTGTTCGGCATTGGTTCGGCATTGGCTCGGCACTGGCACGGCATTGGCTCGGCATTGGCTCTGCATTGGCTCTGCATTGGCTGGACATTGGCTCGGCATTGGCTCTGCATTGGTTCGGCATTGGCTCGGCATTGGCTCTGCATTGGATCGTAATTGGCTCGGTATTGGCTCGGCACTGGCTCGGCACTGGCTCGGCACTGGCTCGGCACTGGCTCGGCACTGGCTCGGCATTGGCTCGGCATTTGTTCGGCATTGGCTCTGCATTGGCTCGGCATTGCCTCGGCGTTGGCTCGGCATTGGCTCGGCATTGGCTCTGCATTGTATCGGCACTGGCTCGGCATTGGCTCGGCATTGACTCGGCATTGGCTCGGCACTGGCTCGGCATTGGCTCGGCATTGGTTCGTCATTGGCTCGGCATTGGCTCTGCATTGGCTCAGAATTGGCTCGGCACTGGCTCGGCATTGGCTAGGCATTGGCTCGGCATTGGCTCGGCATTGGCTCGGCACTGGCTCGGCACTGGCTCGACATTGGCTTGGCATTGGCTCTGCATTGGATCGGCATTGGTTCGGCATTGGCTCGGTATTGGCTCGGCATTGGCTCTGCATTGGATCGTCATTGGCTCGGCATTGGCTCGGCACTGGCTCGGCACTGGCTCGGCATTGGCTCTGCATTGGATCGGCATTGGCTCGGCATTGGCTCTGCATTGGATCGGCATTGGTTCGGCATTGGCTCGGCATTGGCTCGGCATTGGCTCTGCATTGGATCGTCATTGTCTCGGCATTGGCTCGGCATTGGCTCGGCATTGGCTCGGCACTGGCTCGGCACTGGCTCGCACTGGCTCGGCATTGGCTCGGCATTGGATCGGCATTGGCTGGCATTGGATCGGCATTGGCTCGGCATTGGCTCTGCATTGGTTCGGCATTGGCTCTGCATTGGCTCGGCACTGGCTCGGCATTGGTTCGGCATTGGATCGGCATTGGATCGGCATTGGCTCGGCATTGGCTCTGCATTGGCTCGGCACTGGCTCGGCATTGGTTCGGCATTGGCGCGGTATTGGCTCTGCATTGGATCGTCATTGGCTCGGCATTGGTTCGGCATTGGTTCGGAATTGGCTCGGCACTGACTCGGCATTTGCTCGGCATTGGCTCTGCATTGGCTCGGCATTTGTTCGGTATTGGTTCGGCATTGGCTCGGCATTGGCTCTGCATTGGCTCTGCATTGGCTCTGCATTGGCTGGACATTGGCTCGGCATTGGCTCGGCATTGGCTCTGCATTGGATCGTAATTGGCTCGGTATTGGCTCGGCACTGGCTCGGCACTGGCTCGGCATTGGCTCGGCATTGGCTCTGCATTGGCTCGGCATTGGCTCTGCATTGGCTCGGTACTGGCTCGGGCTTGGCTCGGATTTGGATCGGCATTGGCTCGGCATTGGATCGGCATTGGCTCGGCATTGGCTCGGCATTGGTTCGGCATTGGCTCGGTATTGGCTCGGCATTGGCTCGGCACTGGCTCGGCACTGGCTCGCAATTGGCTCGGCAATTGTTCTGCATTGGTTCGGCATTGGCTCGGCATTGGCTCGGCATTGGCTCTGCACTGGCTCGGCATCGGTTCGGCATTGGCTCGGCATTGGCTCGGCATTGGCTCGGCACTGGCTCTGCATTGGATCGGCAT